>CAJHQQ010002361.1:0-66562 GCA_905132885.1 Moricandia moricandioides
TGGTTTATTAGTATCAAGAAGAAATTGCCAAATCTCCAAACAGGGCAAAACTGGAATCACTTCGGTTAAAAGTGGGATAACTTCTTCATCATAACTCCTATGATCTTGATTCAAATTCAGGGTGATTCTAAACTTGATTTATGAGTCCAAATCAAGCTTCTTACATCGTGATTCATTCTGGTTTTATTAGTATCAAGAAGAAATTGCCAACTCTCCAAACAGGGCAAAATGGAATCACTTCGGTTAAAAGTGGGATAACTTCTTCATCATAACTCCAATGATATTGATTCAACTTCAGGATGATTCTAAACTGATTTATTAGTCCAAAATCAAGCTTCTTACGTCTTGATTCATTTCTGGTTTGATTAGAATCAAGAAGAAATTGCCAAATCTCCAAACAGGGTAAACTTGAATCACTTCGGTTAAAAGTGGGATAACTTCTTCATCATAACTCCTATGATATTGATTCAACTTCAGGGTGATTATCCACTGATTAATGAGTCCAAATCAAGCTTCTTACATCGTGATTTCATTCTGGTTTTGATTGAATCAAGAAGAAATTGCCAACTCTCCAAACAGGGTAAACTGGAATCACTTCGGTTAAAAGTGGGATAACTTCTTCATCATAACTCCTATGATCTTGATTCAAATTCAGGGTGATTCTAAACTGATTTATTAGTCCTAAACCAAGCTTCTTAATCGTGATTTATTTTGGTTTTATTAGTATCAAGAAGAAATTGCCAACTCTAAACAAGGCAAACTGGAATCACTTCGGTTAAAAGTGGGATAACTTCTTCATCATAACTCCAATGATATTGATTCAACTTCAGGGTGATTATCCAATGATTTATGAGTCCAAATAAAGCTTCTTACATCTTGATTCATTCTGGTTTGATTAGAATCAAGAAGAAATTGCCAAATCTACAAACAGGGAAACTGGAGTCACTTCGGTTAAAAGTGGGATAACTTCTTCATCATAACTCCTATTATCTTGATTCAAATTCAGGGTGATTCTAAACTGATTTATGAGTCCAAATCAAGCTTCTTACATCGTGATTCATTCTGGTTTTATTAGTATCAAGAAGAAATTGCCAAATCTCCAAACAGGGCAAACTGGAATCACTTCGGTTAAAAGTGGGATAACTTCTTCATCATAACTCCTATGATCTTGATTCAAATTCAGGGTGATTCTAAACTGACTTATGAGTCCAAATCAAGCTTCTTACATCGTGATTCATTCTGTTTTATTAGTATCAAGAAAAATTGCCAAATCTCCAAACAGGCAAACTGGAATCACTTCGGTTAAAAGTAGGATAACTTCTTCATCATAACTCCAATGATATTGATTCAACTTCAGGATTGATTCTAAACTGATTTATGAGTCCAAAATCAAGCTGTCTTACGTCCTTGATTCATTCTGGTTTAATTAGAATCAAGAAGAAATTGCCAAATCTCCAAAACAGGTATACTGGAATCACTTTGGTTAAAAGTGGGATAACTTCTTCATCATAACTCCTATGATCTTGATCCAACTTCAGGGTGATGTCTAAACTGATTAATGGAGTCCAAATCAAGCTTCTTACATCGTGATTCATTCTGGTTTTATTAGTATCAAGAATAAATCTGGCCAAATCTTAAAACAGGGCAAACTGGAATCACTTCGGTTAAAAGTGGGATAACTTCCTCATCATAAGTCCAATGATATTGATTCAACTTCAGGATGATTAAAAACTGGTTTATGAATCCAAATCAAGATTCTTACATCTTGATTCATTATGGTTTGATTAGAATCAAGAAGAAATTGCCAAATCTCCAAACAGGGTAAATTGGAATCACTTTGGTTAAAAGTGAGATAATTTCTTCATCTTAACTCCTATGATATTTGATTCAACTCCAGGGTGATTCTACACTATTTATGAGTCCAAATAAAGCTTCTTACATCTTGATTCATTCTTTTTTGATTAGAATCAAGAAGAAATTGCCAAATCTCCAAAAAGGATAAACTGAAATCACTTCAGTTAAAAGTGGGATAACTTCTTCAACATAAGTCCAATGATATTGATTCAACTTCAGGATGATTCTACACTGATTTATGAGTCCAAATTAAGCTTCTTACATCGTGATTCATTCTGGTTTTAATTAGTATCAAGAATAAATTGCCAACTCTCCAAACAAGGCAAAATGGAATCACTTCGGTTAAAAGTGGGATAACTTCTTCATCATAACTCCAATGATATTGATTCAACTTCAGGATGATTCTAAACTGATTTATTAGTGAAAATCAAGCTTCTTTCTTCTTGATTCATTCTGGTTTTATAGAATCAAAAAGAAATTACCAAATCTCCAAACAGGTAAACTAGAGTCACATCAGTTAAAAGTGGGATAAATTCTTCATCATAACTCCTATGATCTTGATTCAATTCAGGGTGATTGTAAACTGATTTATGAGTCAAAATCAAGTTTCTTACATCGTGATTCATTCTGGTTTGATTTGAATCAAGAAATTGCCAACTCTCCAAACAGGATAAATTGGAATCACTTCGGTAAAAGGTGGGAAACTTCTTCATCATAACTCCTATGATCTTGATTCAATTCCAGGGTGATTCTAAACTGATTTATTAGTCCAAATCAAGCTTCTTACATCTTGATTAATTCTGGTTTTATTAGTATCAAGAAAAACTTGCCAACTCTCCAAACAAGGCAAACTGGAATCACTTCGGTTAAAAGTGGGATAACTTCTTCATCATAACTCCAATGGTATTGATTCAACTTCAGGGTGATTCTAAACTGATTTATTAGTCCAAAATAAAGCTTCTTAGGTCTTGATTCATTCTGGTTTGAGTAGAATCAAGAAGAAATTGCCAAATCTACAAACAGGGTAAACTGGAGTCACTTCGGTTAAAAGTGGGATAACTTCTTCATCATAACTCCTATGATCTTGATTCAATTCAGGGTGATTCTACACTGATTAATGAGTCCAAATCAAGCTTCTTACATCGTGATTCATTCTGGTTATATTAGAATCAAGAATAAATTGCCAAATCTCAAAACAGGGCAAAGTGGAATCACTTCGGTTAAAAGTGGGATAACTTCTTCATCATAAGTCCAATGATATTGATTCAAATTCAGGGTGATTCTAAACTGATTTATGATTCCAAATCGAGATTCTTACATCTTGATTCATTCTGGTTTGATTAGAATCAAGAAGAAATTGTCAAATCTCCAAACAGGGTAAACTGGAATCACTTCGGTTAAAAGTGGGATAACTTCTTCATCATAACTCCTATGATATTGATTCAACTTCATGGTGATTCTAAACTGATTTATGAGTCCAAATAAATCTGCTTACATCTTGATTCATTCTTGTTTGATTAGAATCAAGAAGAAATTGTCAAATCTCCAAACAGGGTAAACTGGAATCACTTCAGTTAAAAGTGGGATAACTTCTTCATCATAAGTCCAATGATATTGATTCAACTTCAGGGTGATTCTACACTGATTAATGAGTCCAAATCAAGCTTCTTACATCGTGATTCATTCTTGTTTTATTAGTATCAAGAAGAAATTGTCAACTCTCCAAACATGGCAAAATGGAATCACTTCGGTTAAAAGTGGGATAACTTCTTCATCATAACTCCAATGATATTGATTCAACTTCAGGATGATTCTAAACTGATTTATTAGTGCAAAATAAAGCTTCTTACATCTTGATTCATTCTGGTATGATTAGAATCAAGAACAAATTGCCAAATCTCCAAACAGGGTAAACTGGAATCACTTCGGTTAAAAGTGGGAGAACTTCTTCATCATAAGTCCAATGATATTGATTCAAATTCAGGGTGATTCTAAACTGATATATGATTCCAAATCACGATTATTACGTCTTGATTCATTCTGGTTTGATTAGAATCAAGAAGAAATTGTCAAATCTCCAAACAGGGTAAACAAGAATCACTTCGGTTAAAAGTGGGATAACTTCTTCATCATAACTCCTATGATCTTGATTCAAATTCAGGGAAATTCAAAACTTATTTATTAGTCCAAATCAAGCTTCTTACATCGTGATTAATTCTGGTTTTATTAGTATCAAGAAGAATTGCCAACTCTCCAAACAAGGCAAACTGGAATCACTTCGGTTAAAAGTGGGATAACTTCTTCATCATAACTCCAATGATATTGATTCAACTTCAGGGTGATTATCCAATGATTTATGAGTCCAAATAAAGCTTCTTACATCTTGATTCATTTTGGTTTGATTAGAATCAAGAAGAAATTTGCAAATCTACAAACAGGGTAAACTGGAGTCACTTCGGTTAAAAGTGGGATAACTTCTTCATCATAACTCCTATGATCTTGATTCAAATTCAGGGTGATTCTAAACTTATTTATGAGTCCAAGTCAAGCTTCTTATATCATGATTCATTCTGGTTTTATTAGTATCAAGAAGAAATTGCCAACTCTCCAAACAGTGCAAACTGGATTCACTTCGGTTAAAAGTGGGATAACTTCTTCATAATAACCCTATGATCTTGATTCAAATTCAGGGTGATTCTAAACTGAATTATGAGTCCAAATCAAGATTCTTATATCGTGATTCATTCTGGTTTTATTAGTATCAAGAAGAGATTGCCAAATCTCCAAACAGGTCAAACTGGAATCACTTCGGTTAAAAGTAGGATAACTTCTTCATCATAACTCCAATGATATTGATTCAACTTCAGGATGATTCTAAACTGATTTATGAGTCCAGAATCAAGCTTTTTACGTCTTGATTCATTCTGGTTTAATTAGAATCAAGAAGAAATTGCCAAATCTCCAAACAGGTATACTGGAATCACTTTGGTTAAAAGTGGGATAACTTCTTCATCATAACTCCTATGATCTTGATCCAACTTCAGGGTGATTCTACACTGATTAATGAGTCCAAATCAAGCTTCTTACATCGTGATTCATTCTGGTTTGATTAGAATCAAGAAGAAATTGCCAAATCTCAAAACATGGCAAACTGGAATCACTTCGGTTAAAAGTGGGATAACTTCTTCATCACAAGTCCAATGATATTGATTCAAATTCAGGGTGATTCTAAACTGATATATGATTCCAATTAAAGATTATTACGTCTTGATTCATTCTGGTTTGATTAGAATCAAGAAGAAATTGTCAAATCTCCAAAAAGGGTAAACTAGAATCAATTCGGGTAAAAGTGGGATAACTTCTTCATCATAACTCCTATGATATTGATTCAACTTCAGGGTGATTCTACACTGATTTATGAGTCCAAATAAAGCTTCTTACATCTTGATTCATTCTTTTTTGATTAGAATCAAGAAGAAATTGCCAAATCTCCAAACAGGGTAAACTGGAATCACTTCAGTTAAAAGTTGGATAACTTCTTCATCATAAGTCCAATGATATTGATTCAACTTCAGGGTGATGCTACACTGATTAATGAGTTCAAATCAATCTTCTTACATCGTGATTCATTCTTGTTTTATTAGTATCAAGAAGAAATTGCCAACTCTCCAAAAAGGGTAAAATGGAATTACTTCGGTTAAAAGTGGGATAACTTCTTCATCATAACTCCAATGATATTGATTCAACTTCAGGATGATTCTAAACTGATTTATTAGTCCAAAATCAAGCTTCTTACGTCTTGATTCATTCTGGTTTGATTAGAATCAAGAATAAATTGTCAAATCTCCAAACAGGTAAACTGGAGTCACTTCGGTTAAAAGTGGGATAACTTCTTCATCATAACTCCTATGATCTTGATTCAATTCAGGGTGATTCTAAACTGATTTATGAGTAAAAATTAATCTTCTTACATCGTGATTCATTCTGGTTTGATTTGAATCAAGAAGAAATTGCCAACTCTCCAAACATGGTAAATTGGAATCACTTCGGTTAAAAGTAGGATAACTTCTTCATCATAACTCCTATGATCTTGATTCAAATTCAGGGTGATTCTAAACTGATTTATTAGTCCAAATCAAGCTTCTTACATCGTGATTAATTCTGGTTTTATTAGTATCAAGAAGACCTTGCCAACTCTCCAAACAAGGCAAACTGGAATCACTTTGGTTAAAAGTGGGATAACTTCTTCATCATAAATCCAATGATATTGATTCAACTTTAGGGTGATTTAAACTGATTTATTAGTCCAAAATAAAGCTTCTTAGGTCTTGATTCATTCTGGTTTGATTAGAATCAAGAAGAAATTTTCAAATCTACAAACAGGGTAAACTGAAGTCACTTCGGTTAAAAGTGGGATAACTTCTTCATCATAACTCCTATGATCTTGATTCAATTCAGGGTGATTCTACACTGATTAATGAGTCAAAATCAAGCTTATTACATCGTGATTCATTTTGGTTTTATTAGTATCAATAATAAATTGTCAAATCTCAAAACCGGGCAAACTGGAATCACTTCGGTTAAAAGTGGGATAACTTCTTCATCATAAGTCCAATGATATTGATTCAAATTCAGGGTTATTCTAAACTAATATATGATTCCAAATCAAGATTATTACGTCTTGATTCAGGTTTGATTAGAATCAAGAAGAAATTGTCAAATCTCCAAACAGGGTAAACTGGAATCACTTCGGTTAAAAGTGGGAGAACTTCTTCATCATAAGTCCAATAATATTGATTCAAATTCAGGGCGATTCTAAACTGATATATGATTCCAAATCAAGATTATTACGTCTTGATTGATTCTGGTTTGATTAGAATCAAGAAGAAATTGTCAAATCTCCAAACAGGGTAAATTGGAATCACTTCGGTTAAAAGTGGATAACGTCTTCCTCATAACTCCTATGATATTGATTCAACTTCAGAGTAATTCTAAACTGATTTATGAGTCCAAATAAAGCTTCTTACATCTTGATTCATTCTTGTTTGATTAAAATCAAGAAGAAATTGCCAAATCTCCAAACAGGGTAAACTGGAATCACTTCAGTTAAAAGTGGGATAACTTCTTCATCATAAGTCCAATTATATTGATTCAAATTCAGGGTTATTCTAAACTAATATATGATTCCAAATCAAGATTATTACGTCTTGATTCATTCTGGTTTGATTAGAATCAAGAAGAAATTGCCAAATCTCCAAACAGGGTAAACTGGAATCACTTCGGTTAAAAGTGGGAGAACTTCTTCATCATAAGTCCAATAATATTGATTCAAATTCAGGGCGATTCTAAACTGATATATGATTCCAAATCAAGATTATTACGTCTTGATTGATTCTGGTTTGATTAGAATCAAGAAGAAATTGTCAAATCTCCAAACAGGGTAAATTGGAATCACTTCGGTTAAAAGTGGATAACGTCTTCCTCATAACTCCTATGATATTGATTCAACTTCAGAGTAATTCTAAACTGATTTATGAGTCCAAATAAAGCTTCTTACATCTTGATTCATTCTTGTTTGATTAAAATCAAGAAGAAATTGCCAAATCTCCAAACAGGGTAAACTGGAATCACTTCAGTTAAAAGTGGGATAACTTCTTCATCATAAGTCCAAATATATTGATTCAACTTCAGGGTGATTCTACACTGATTAATGAGTCCAAATAAATCTTCTTACATCGTAATACATTCTTGTTTTATTAGTATCAAGAAGAAATTGCCAACTCTCCAAACAGGGGAAAATGGAATCATTTCGGTTAAAAGTGGGATAACTTCTTCATCATAACTCCAATGATATTGATTCAACTTCAGGATGATTCTAAACTGATTTATTAGTCAAAAATCAAGCTTCTTACGTCTTTATTCATTCTGGTTTGATTAGAATCAAGAATAAATTGTCAAATCTCCAAACAGGTAAACTGGAGTCACTTCGGTTAAAAGTGGGATAACTTCTTCATCATAACTCCTATGATCTTGATTCAATTCAGGGTGATTCTAAGCTGATTTATGAGTCAAAATCAAGCTTCTAACATCGTGATTCATTCTGGTTTGATTTGAATCAAGAAGAAATTGCCAACTCTCCAAACAGGGTAAACTGGAATCACTTCGGGTAAAAGTGGGATAACTTCTTCATCATAACTCCTATGATATTGATTCAACTTCAGGGTGATTATCCACTGATTTATGAGTCAAAATAAAGCTTCTTACATCGTGATTCATTCTGGTTTTATTAGTATCAAGAAGAAATTGTCAAATCTCCAAACAGGGCAAACTGGAATCACTTCAGTTAAAAGTAGGATAACTTCTTCATCATAACTCCAATGATATTGATTCAAATTCAAGATGATTCTAAACTGATTTATGAGTCCAAAATCAAGCTTCTTACGTCTTGATTCATTCTGGTTTGATTAGAATCAAGAAGAAATTTCCAACTCTCCAAACATGGTAAATTGGAATCACTTCGGTTAAAAGTAGGATAACTTCTTCATCATAACTCCTATGATCTTGATTCAAATTCAGGGTGATTCTAAACTGATTTATTATTCCAAATCAAGCTTCTTACATCATCATTAATTATGGTTTTATTAGTATCAAGAAGAACTTGCCAACTCTCCAAACAAGGCAAACTGGAATCACTTTGGTTAAAAGTGGGATAACTTCTTCATCATAACTCCATTGATATTGATTCAACTTTAGGGTGATTTAAACTGATTTATTAGTCCAAAATAAAGCTTCTTAGGTCTTGATTCATTCTGGTTTGATTAGAATCAAGAAGAAATTGTCAAATCTACAAACAGGGTAAATTAGAGTCACTTCGGTTAAAAGTGACATAACTTCTTCATCATAACTCCTATGATCTTGATTCAATTCAGGGTGATTCTACACTGATTAATGAGTCAAAATCAAGATTATTACATCGTGATTCATTCTGGTTTTATTAGTATCAACAATAAATTGCCAAATCTCAAAACATGGCAAACTGGAATCACTTCGATTAAAAGTGGGATAACTTCTTCATCATAAGTCCAATGATATTGATTCAAATTCAGGGTTATTCTAAACTGATATATGATTCCAAATCAAGATTATTACGTCTTGATTCATTCTGGGTTGATTAGAATCAAGAAGAAATTGTCAAATCTCCAAACAGGGTAAACTGGAATCACTTCGGTTAAAAGTGGGAGAACTTCTTCATCATAAGTCCAATGATATTGATTCAAATTCAGGGTGATTCTAAACTGATATATGATTCCAAATCAAGATTATTACGTCTTGAATCATTCTGGTTTGATTAGAATCAAGAATAAATTGTCAAATCTCTAAACAGGTAAACTGGAGTCACTTCGGTTAAAAGTGGGATAACTTCTTCATCATAACTCCTATGATCTTGATTCAATTCAGGGTGATTCTACACTGATTTATGAGTCCAAATAAAGCTTCTTACATCTTGATTCATTATTGTTTGATTAGAATCAAGAAGAAATTGCCAAATCTCCAAACAGGGTAAACTGGAATCACTTCAGTTAAAAGTGGGATAACTTCTTCATCATAAGTCCAATGATATTGATTCAACTTCAGGGTGATGCTACACTGATTAATGTGTTCAAATCAAGCTTCTTACATCGTGATTCATTCTTGTTTTATTAGTATCAAGAAGAAATTGCCAACTCTCCAAAAAGGGCAAAATGGAATTACTTCGGTTAAAAGTGGGATAACTTCTTCATCATAACTCCAATGATATTGATTCAACTTCAGGATGATTCTAAACTGATTTATGAGTCAAAATCAAGCTTCTTACGTCGTGATTCATTCTGGTTTTATTAGTATCAAGAAGAAATTGTCAAATCTCCAAACAGGGCAAACTGGAATCACTTCAGTTAAAAGTAGGATAACTTCTTCATCATAACTCCAATGATATTGATTCAAATTAAAGATGATTCTAAACTGATTTATGAGTCCAAAATCAAGCTTCTTACGTCTTGATTCATTCTGGTTTGATTAGAATCAAGAAGAAATTGCCAACTCTCCAAACATGGTAAATTGGAATCACTTCGGTTAAAAGTAGGATAGCTTCTTCATCATAACTCCTATGATCTTGATTCAAATTCAGGTTGATTCTAAACTGATTTATTAGTCCAAATCAAGATTCTTACATCGTGATTCATTCTGGTTTTATTTTTATCAAGAAGAAATTGCCAAATCTCCAAACAGGGTAAACTGGAATCACTTCGGTTAAAAGTGGAATAACATCTTCATCATAACTCCTATGATATTGATTCAAATTCAGGGTGATTATCCTCTCATTTATGAGTCCAAATAAAGCTTCTTACATCTTGATTCATTCTGGTTTGATTAGAATCAAGAAGAAATTGCCAAATCTCTAAACAGGGTAAACTGGAGTCACTTCGGTTAAAAGTGGGATAACTTCTTAATCATAACTCCAATGATATTGATTCAAATTCAGGGTGATTATCCTCTGATTTATGAGGCCAAATAAAGCTTCTTACATCTTGATTCATTCTGGTTTGATTAGTATCAAGAATAAATTGCCAAATCTACAAAAAGGGTAAACTGGAGTCACTTTGGTTAAAAGTGGGATAACTTTTTCATCATAACTCCTATGATCTTGATTCAACTTCAGGATGATTCTACACTGATTTATGAGTCCAAATAAAGATTCTTACATCGTGATTCATTTTTGTTTTATTTGTATCAAGAAGAAATTGCCAAATCTCCAAACAGGGCAAACTGGAATCACTTCGGTTAAAAGTGGAAAAACTTCTTCATCATAACTCCAATGATATTGATTTAACTTCAGGGTGATTATCCACTGATTTATGAGTCAAAATAAAGCTTCTTACATCTTGATACATTCTGGTTTGATTAGAATCAAGAAGATATTGCCAAATATCTAAACAGGGTAAACTGGAGTCACTTCGGTTAAAAGTGGGATAACTTCTTCATCATAACTCCTAAGATCTTGATTCAACTTCAGAATGATTCTACACTGATTTGTGAGTCAAAATAAAGCTTCTTACATCTTGTTACATTCTTTTTTGATTAGAATCAAGAAGAAATTGCCAAATCTCCAAACAGGGTAAACTGGACTTACTTCGGTTAAAAGTGGGATAACTTCTTCATCATAACTCCTATTATCTTCATTCAACTTCAGGGTGATTCTACACTGATTTGTGAGTCAAAATAAATCTTCTTACATCTTGCTACATTCTGTTTTGATTAGAATCAAGAAGAAATTGCCAAATCTCCAAACAGGGTAAACTGGAGTTACTTCGGTTAAAAGTGGGATAACTTCTTCATCATAACTCCTATTATCTTCATTCAACTTCAGGGTGATTCTACACTGATTTATGAGTCCAAATCAAGATTCTTACATCGTGATTCATTCTGGTTTTATTTGTATCAAGAAGAAATTGCCAAATCTCCAAACATGGTAAACTGGAATCACTTCGGTTAAAAGTGGAATACCATCTTCATCATAACTCCTATGATATTGATTCAAATTCAGGGTGATTATCCACTGATTTATGAGTCCAAATAAAGCTTCTTACATCTTGATTCATTCTGGTTTGATTAGAATCAAGAAGAAATTGCCAAATCTCCAAACAGAGTAAACTGGAGTCACTTCGGTTAAAAGTGGGATAACTTCTTCATCATAACTCCTATGATCTTGATTCAACTTCAGGATGATTCTACACTGATTTATGAGTCCAAATCAAGCTTCTTACATCGTGATTCATTCTAGTTTTATTAGTATCAAGAATAAATTGTCAAATCTCCAAACAGGGCAAACTAGAAACACTTCGGTTAAAAGTGGGATAACTTCTTCATCATAACTCCTATGATCTTGATTCAACTTCAGGGTGATTATAAACTGATTTATGAGTCCAAATCAAGATTCTTACATCTTGATTCATTCTGGTTTGATTAGATCAAGAAGAAATTGCCAAATCTCCAAACAGGGCAAACTGGAATCACTTCGGTTAAAAGTGGAAAAACTTCTTCATCATAACTCCAATGATATTGATTCAACTTCAGGGTGATTATCCACTGATTTATGAGTCAAAATAAAGCTTCTTACATCTTGATACATTCTGGTTTGACTAGAATCAAGAAGAAATTGCCAAATCTCCAAACAGGGTAAACTGGAGTCACTTCGGTTAAAAGTGGGATAACTTCTTCATCATAACTGCTAAGATCTTGATTCAACTTCAGAATGATTCTACACTGATTTGTGAGTCAAAATAAAGCTTCTTACATCTTGTTACATTCTGGTTTTATTTGTATCAAGAAGAAATTGTCAAATCTCCAAACATGGTAAACTGGAATTACTTCGGTTAAAAGTGGAATACCATCTTCATCATAACTCCTATGATATTGATTCAAATTCAGGGTGATTATCCACTGATTTATGAGTCCAAATAAAGCTTCTTACATCTTGATTCATTCTAGTTTTATTTGTATCAAGAAGAAATTGCCAAATCTCCAAACAGGGTAAACTAGAATCACTTCGGTTAAAAGTGGGATAACTTCTTCCTCATAACTCCAATGATATTGATTCAACTCCAGGGTGATTATACACTGATTAATGAGTCCAAATCAAGCTTCTTACATCGTGATTCATTCTGGTTTTATTAGTACCATGAATAAATTGCGAAATCTCCAAACAAGGTAAACTAGAATCACTTCGGTTAAAAGTGGGATAACTTCTTCATCATAACTCCTATGATCTTGATTCAACTTCAGGGTGATTCTAAACTGATTTATGAGTCCAAATCAAGATTCTTACATCGTGATTCATTCTGGTTTTATTTTTATCAAGAAGAAATTGCCAAATCTCCAAACAGGGTAAACTGGAATCACTTCGGTTAAAAGTGGAATAACATCTTCATCATAACTCCTATGATATTGATTCAAATTCAGGGTGATTATCCTCTGATTTATGAGTCCAAATAAAGCTTCTTACATCTTGATTCATTCTGGTTTGATTAGAATCAAGAAGAAATTGCCAAATCTCTAAACAGGGTAAACTGGAGTCACTTTGGTTAAAAGTGGGATAACTTCTTCATCATAACTCCAATGATATTGATTCAAATTCAGGGTGATTATCCACTGATTTATGAGTCCAAATAAAGCTTCTTACATCTTGATTCATTCTGGTTTGATTAGTATCAAGAATAAATTGCCAAATCTCCAAACAGGGTAAACTGGAGTCACTTCGGTTAAAAGTGGGATAACTTCTTCATCATAACTCCTATGATCTTGATTCAACTTCAGGATGATTCTACACTGATTTATGAGTCCAAATAAAGATTCTTACATCGTGATTCATTCTGGTTTTATTTGTATCAAGAAGAAATTGCCAAATCTCCAAACAGGGCAAACTGGAATCACTTCGGTTAAAAG
Source organism: Moricandia moricandioides (assembly GCA_905132885.1). Classification (NCBI taxonomy): domain Eukaryota; kingdom Viridiplantae; phylum Streptophyta; class Magnoliopsida; order Brassicales; family Brassicaceae; genus Moricandia; species Moricandia moricandioides. The sequence continues at coordinate 13,336 of CAJHQQ010002361.1, forward strand.
TGGAAAAACATCTTCATCAGAACTCCTATGATATTGATTGAAATTCAGGGTGATTATCCACTGATTTATGAGTCCAAATAAAGCTTCTTACATCTTGATTCCTTCTGGTTTGATTAGAATCAAGAAGAAATTGTCAAATCTCCAAACATGGTAAACTGGAGTCACTTTGGTTAAAAGTGGGATAACTTCTTCATCATAACTCCTATGATCTTGATTCAACTTCAGGATGATTCTACACTGATTTATGAGTCCAAATCAAGATTCTTACATCGTGATTCATTCTTGTTTTATTAGTATCAAGAAGAAATTGCCAAATCTACAAACAGGGGTAAACTGGAGTCACTTTGGTTAAAAGTGGGATAACTTCTTCACCATAACTCCTGTGATCTTGATTCAACTTCAGGATGATTCTACACTGATTTATGAGTCCAAATCAAGATTCTTACATCGTGATTCATTTTTGTTTTATTTGTATCAAGAAGAAATTACCAAATCTCCAAATAAGGCAAACTGGAATCACTTCGGTTAAAAGTGGAAAAACTTCTTCATCATAACTCCAATGATATTGATTCAACTTCAGCGTGATTATCCACTGATTTATGAGTCAAAATAAAGCTTATTACATCTTGATACATTCTGGTTTGATTAGAATCAAGAAGAAATTGTGAAATCTACAAACAGGGTAAACTGGAGCCACTTCGGTTAAAAGTGGGATAACTTCTTCATCATAACTCCTAAGATCTTGATTCAACTTCAGAATGATTCTACACTGATTTATGAGTCAAAACATCTTGTTACATTCTGTTTTGATTAGAATCAAGAAGAAATTGCCAAATCTCCAAACAGGGTAAACTGGAGTTACTTCGGTTAAAAGTGGGATAACTTCTTCATCATAACTCCTATTATCTTCATTCAACTTCAGGGTTATTCTACACTTATTTATGAGTCCAAATCAATATTCTTACATCGTGATTCATTATGGTTTTATTTGTGTCAAGAAGAAATTGCCAAATCTCCAAATAGGGTAAACTGGAATCACTTCGGTTAAAAGTGGAATACCATCTTCATCATAACTCCTATGATATTGATTCAAATTCAGGGTGATTATCCACTGATTTATGAGTCCAAATAAAGCTTCTTACATCTTGATTCATTCTGGTTCGATTAGAATCAAGAACAAATTGCTAAATCTCTAAACAGGGTAAACTGGAGTCACTTCGGTTAAAAGTGGGATAACTTCTTCATCATAACTCCAATGATATTGATTCATATTCAGGGTGATTATCCACTGATTTATGAGTCCAAATAAAGCTTCTTATATCTTGATTCATTCTGGTTTGATTAGTATCAAGAATAAATTGCCAAATCTCCAAACAGGGTAAACTGGAGTCACTTCGGTTAAAAGTGGGATAACTTCTTCATCATAACTCCTATGATCTTGATTCAACTTCAGGATGATTCTACACTGATTTATGAGTCCAAATCAAGATTCTTAAATCTTTATTAATTCAGGTTTGATTAGAATCAAGAAGAAATTGTCAAATCTCCAAACAGGGTAAACTGGAATCACTTCGGTTAAAAGTGGAATAACATCTTCATCATAACTCTTATGATATTGATTCAAATTCAGGGTGATTATCCACTGATTTATGAGTCCAAATAAAGATTCTTACATCTTGATTCATTCTGGTTTGATTAGAATCCAAAAAAAATTGTCAAATCTCTAAACAGGGTAAACTGGAGTCACTTCGGTTAAAAGTCGGTTAACTTCTTCATTAAAACTCCAATGATATTGATTCAAATTCAGGGTGATTTTCCACTGATTTATGAGTCCAAATAAAGCTTCTTACATCTTGATTCATTCTGGTTTGATTAGTATCAAGAATAAATTGCTAAATCTCCAAACAGGGTAAATTGGAGTCACTTCGGTTAAAAGTGGGATAACTTCTTCATCATAACTCCTATGATCTTGATTCAACTTCAGGATGATTCTACCCTAATTTATGAGTACAAATCAAGATTCTTACATCTTGATTCATTCTGGTTTGATTAGAATCAAGAAGAAATTGCCAAATCTCCAAACAGGGGAATCTTGAATCACTTTGGTTAAAAGTGGAAAAACATCTTCATCAGAACTCCTATGATATTGATTGAAATTCAGGGTGATTATCCACTGATTTATGAGTCTAAATAAAGCTTCTTACATCTTGATTCATTCTGGTTTGATTAGAATCAAGAAGAAATTGTCAAATTTCCAAACATGGTAAATTGGAGTCACTTTGGTTAAAAGTGGGATAACTTCTTCATCATAACTCCTATGATCTTGATTCGACTTCAGTATGATTCTACACTGATTTATGAGTCCAAATCAAGATTCTTACATCGTGATTCATTATGGTTTTATTTGTATCAAGAAGAAATTGCTAAATCTCCAAACAGGATAAACTGGAATCACTTCGGTTAAAAGTGGGATAATATCTTGATCATAACTCCTATGATCTTGATTCAACTTCAGGGTGATTCTACACTGATTTATGAGTCCAAATAAAGATTCTTACATCATGATTCATTCTGGTTTTATTTGTATCAAGAAGAAATAGCCAAATCTCCAAACAGGATAAACTAGAATCACTTCGGTTAAAAGTGGGATAACTTCTTCATCATAACTCCAATGATATTGATTCAATTCCAGGGTGACTCTACACTGATTAATGAGTCCAAATCAATCTTCTTACATCGTGATTCATTATGGTTTTATTAGTATCATGAATAAATTGCCAAATCTCCAAATAGGGTAAACTGGAGTCACTTCGGTAAAAAGTTGGATAACATCTTCATCATAACTCCTATGATCTTGATTCAACTTCAGGGTTATTCTACACTGATTTATGAGTCCAGATCAAAATTCTTACATCGTGATTCATTCTGGTTTTATTTGTATCAAGAAGAAATTGCCAAATCTCCAAACAGGGTAAACTAGAATCACTTCGGTTAAAAGTGGGATAACTTCTTCATCATAACTCCAATGATATAGATCCAACTCCAGGGTTATTCTACACTGATTAATGAGTCCAAATCAAGCTTCTTACATCGTGATTCATTCTGGTTTTATTAGTATCATGAATAAATTGCCAAATCTCCAAACAGGGTAAACTAGAATCATTTCGGTTAAAAGTGGGATAACTTCTTCATCATAACTCCTAAGATCTTGATTCAACTTCAGTGTGATTCTAAACTGACTTATGACCAAATCAAGATTCTTGCATCGTGATTCATTCTGGTTTTATTTGTATCAAGAAGAAATTGCCAAATCTCCAAACAGGGTAAACTGGAATCACTTCGGTTAAAAGTGGAATAACATCTTCATCATAACTCCTATGATATTGATTAAAATTCAGGGTGATTATACACTGATTTATGAGTCCAAATAAATCGTCTTACATCTTGATTCATTATGGTTTGATTAGAATCAAGAAGAAATTGCCAAATCTCTAAACAGGGTAAACTGGAGTCACTTCGGTTAAAAGTGGGATAACTTCTTCATCATAACTCCAATGATATTGAGTCAAATTCAGGGTGATTATCCACTGATTTATGAGTCAAAATAAAGCTTCTTACATCTTGATATATTCTGGTTTGATTAGTATCAAGAATAAATTGCCAAATCTCCAAACAAGGTAAACTGGAGTCACTTCGGTTAAAAGTGGGATAACTTCTTCATCATAACTCCTATGATCTTGATTCAACTTCAGGGTGATTCTAAACTGATTTATGAGTCCAAATCAAGCTTCTTACATCGTGATTCATTTTATTTTTATTAGTATCAAGAATAAATTGCCAAATATCCAAACAGGGCAAACTGGAAACACTTCGGTTAAAAGTGGGATAACTTCTTCATCATAACTCCTATGATCTTGATTCAACTTCAGGGTGATTCTAAACTGATTTATGAGTCCAAATCAAGATTCTTACATCTTGATTCATTCTGGTTTGATTAGAATCAAGAAGAAATTGCCAAATCTCCAAACAGGAAAAATTGCCAAATTCAGGCATGTAAAAAGCTCTAGATTCCTTATCAAACAGTTTCAATTTGCCTATACCCCTTATTGGAATTCTATCACCATTAGCAATCATAACATGTCCATGAGCAGGCTCTATATCTTTAATAAGACTAGTATCACTAATCATGTGATGAGATTCACCTTAATCAACTATCAATGGTTTAGACATGCTACAAGCACTAAGAGATAGACCAGCATTCCTAGATTGAGTATATGCATCAGTTTGATCATAAGGACTAGTAACTTTAAAAGTACCAAAAGAATACCCCCTGAGTTTACCCAAGTTGTTACCATTGTCTTTGAGCATCTTGATGAGAGCATCCATTTCTGATCTCCGGATGAACTCATGCTCATTTGGACGGTTGGTTGGTTGAGAAGTGTAAGTCACCAATGCCTTGTTCTCACCCCTTCACGTCCTTCATTCTCTTGTGCCCGGTTTGATGGCCCAGCTCCACTTATCCCATGCTGATCACTTCCTCCATAACTCACATTTGCCCTTGCCTCTCTATCCTTCAGAAACTTGTTTGGTTTGAGATGTGGGTGAAGGATCCAGCACTGGTGCTTCTTGTGACCTTGTCTCTTGCAATGATCACAGTTTCCATTGAACCTCCATTCCTCATACTTGTTCACCTTGTTGGCCTGTGGTCCTTCAGCTTGATTAGCCAAGGTAAGCTCTCCCTTTCCTCCAAAGAGTCCCAATGACCCTTGTTCCTTCTGGATTTGCGAGCACACTTCTTCTAGAGATGGGAGCTTCTCTGACCTTAGGATGTTCTTAATGAGATCATTGTAGCTTGAGTTGATAGTCAGGAGTAAGCCAAAGACCTTATCCTGCTCACGTCTCTCATTCAGCTCATCCGGATCAGTTGTGCTAGGCCTTAGCATTTCAAGCTCAGACCATAAAGCTCTAAACTTTCCCAAGTGTTTAGTGAACTCCATATCCTCCTGAGCTAAGTTGTTGATAGCTCTCTTGATCTCAAACACCCTGGTAAGGTTTGAGATGTTTCCATACACCTTTTGAAGTGTTTCCCATAGATCTTTAGCCTTCTCACAGTAGCTATAAGCCTCCAAAATCGATGAATCCAATGAGCTTTGAAGGATGGATATCACAAGCATATCCTCTTGCATCCACTTCTCTTCATCGCATGTGACAATCTCCTTGTCACCTTCTTGAGTAATGATCATGGGAGCTCCATCTTCAAGGATGTGGTTCCACAAGCCCTTATTCCCCACGACAGTCTTCACTACCCTCGACCAAAGGAGATAGTTTCCCCCTTTCAAAGTAACCAGAATGATAGTAGTCTTGGTGTTCTCCATCTTGAGTCTTCAATGTGTTCTTGAGTCTTCAACGTAGCAACCCAGATTGAAGAGAACCTGGCTCTGATACCATGAAAGAATGCGTAGAATCTGAGTATGTAAAGGTAGAATAGAGTAGAATAGAGAGATTAGAAGAGATTAAGAGAGAAAGTAAGAGAATATGAGCCGATTTGTTCAAGAACCCATTTGGGAGCTCAAGAACACTAGAGAGAAAAGAATGAGACTCGAAATACTTGCTTGATTGATTAATGATAAAGTGTTACAAATATATAGAGAAGGATAAAGCTTAATACAACGGATACAAGATAAGGTTTCAACAGGATCGTGTGTAGTCAAGGCTGGAGGAGCGTCCCGTTTGAATCTTGTGGACGAGAGGCTTCACATGCTTGATGCCTTTGGCATCTTGACTAGATGCTCTCCTTTCCAGCTGTGCCAGTCTGTCAAGGGACGAGCTCTCCTTATCCATAAGGTTCGTTGATCCTAGACATAGAGTGTAGACGTGCCCGGCAAGGTTAACTTTCTCCTTTCACCTTTGGTCGATCCATTTCACCTTTTGGTAACCAAAGGTGTACGGCCTGGTTGTACGGCCTTGTATGGCCTTGTACGGCCTTGTACGGACATACTCCATTTTGTTCCTTAAGCCTTCTCCAATCTTTGTATCCTCATTACTTATTCAGTTCAACACTCCCCCTCAAGCTTGATCAAGGGAACCGATCAAGCTTGGATGTCATGAGATCTTCCTCATTAAAAACCTTGCCAAAGAAAACCCTCCTTAGGGATAAAACCTCAGCAAGGAAAAGAGTAAAGACCCCATGACAAGAGGAACTAGTTGAGCCTGGAAAGATCACTGAGCCCCAATCTGTGATGAATGGACTCAAGTGTCTTCTGTCTTGGAGCCTTAGTGAAAACATCTGCCAACTGATCTTCACTCCGTGTGTAACAAGGTAAGATCACTCCTTGGACTATCATCTGCCTCACCTTGTGGCAGTCAACCTCAATGTGCTTGGTTTTCTCATGAAACACCGAGTAGGGGGCAATGTGGATTGCTGCTTGATTGTCACAATGCATGGTCATTGGCGTGGGCTGGTTTATCTCCAAGTGCTTCAGTATTCCTTTGATCCACACTAGCTCATTAGTCAGCTTCAACATGGCCCTGTACTCAGCTTCAGCACTTGAACATGATACCACCTTCTGCTTCTTGCTCTTCCAAGTAACCAGGTTCCCACCAATGAAAGTGCAATAGCCAGTGGTTGACTTCCTATCAGCTCTATCTCCAGCCCAATCCGCATCACAGTATCCCACTACTTCAGTACTCTTGTTACACCCCATCCACACTCCTTGTTCTGGTGATCCATTTAGATACATCAAGATCCTGTTCACCATGTTCCAATGATGCTCCTTTGGTCCTTGCATATGTTGGCTCACCTGATTCTCAGCAAAACATATGTCAGGACGTGTAATGGTTAAGTAGATAAACTTACCAACAAGCTTCCTATAAAGCTTTGCATCTTCAAATGGCTGGCTGTCTTCAATCTCCCCCTCACGTGGCACCTTATATCCATCTTCCAAAGGTGTCTTCACTGTCTTTCCTCCAAGTTTACCTGCATCTTTCAAAAGATCAAGTGTATATTTCCTTTGTGAAAGAAACAACCCTTCCTTGGATCTGCATATCTCAATTGCAAGGAAGTATTTCATTTCACCCAAGTCTTTAATCTCAAAAACAGACTTTAAGAAGTCCTTGGTGGATTAAATTCCATCCTTGTCACTTCCTGTGATGATGATATCATCAACATACACAAGAAGAACTACAATACCTGATGTAGTGGTCAAAGAGAAGAGAGTGTGGTCTAGTTCTGACTTCTTGAAGCCTTTTCCATTCAAAGTTGTGCTCAATTTGGTGTACCATGCTCTAGGTGATTGTTTGAGACCATATATAGCCTTCTTCAGCCTTAGCACATTCCCATCTTTGACCAAATGCTCAAGACCCGGGGGAGGATGCATATAGACTTCATCTTCAAGCTCTCCTTGCAAGTAGGCATTCTTCACATCCATTTGCCAAAGACCCCATTCTAGATTCACAGCAAGAGATAGCACTATTCTGATTGTATGGAGCTTGGCAACTGGAGCAAAAGTATCAATGTAATCCTCTCCATACATTTGAGTAAACCCCCTTGCAACTAGTCTGGTCTTCTTCATATCAATCTTTCCATTTGTAAGGTACTTGATGGTGAATATCCATCTGCTGGAAACAGCCTTCTTCCCCTTTGGTAGTCTACTTTCATACCAAGTATCATTCTTGATCATTGCATCTGCCTCAGCACCAACTGATTCTCTCCATTCCTTGTCTTGCATAGCCTCTTCATAGGAACTAGGTAGCTTGCTCTCATCCAGACTAGTCATGAAAGCACAATGATCTTCAGGGTAATGCGTCAGTGAGCAAACAACTTGGGCAAGATGCTCAACTGCTTGTGCATTGTAGTACACCGAGTGTTAATCCAGTTGGATGGAGGATTCCTTATCCCTGTGCTTCTTCTCAAGGGTTGAGCCACTTCAGGTTGTTCCTCCTCAATCTCCTCTTCTTCTTCCTGGTTCATGGTTTCCCCTTCCTCATCATCATTTCCTTGATCCACACCTTGATCATGTTGTGAACCTGATTCTTCTTCCTGATCTTGATCATTAGCATTAGGTTGATTTCCCCCCTCATGATCAAGGTGGGGTTCCTGATCATTTGCATTAGTGGTAGTTGGAACTGGTTGTTGTGTACTCCCACTCTTTTGATCCTGAGATAAGTTAATCCCAAGACCCTCCAATATGATTCTCAAATTTGCTGCCTTATCAGACGCCAAATCCTTTAGTTCTGCTAGGTTCTTCTCCTCATAGTACCATCTTTCTTCTACAAACTTCACATCCCTTGATATAAGCACCCTCCTGGTCACTGGATCATAACATTTGTACCCCTTCTGAGTCGATGAGTAACCAATGAACATCCCCTTTGTACTCCTTGCCTCCAACTTGTTCCTCAATTCTCCTGGTTTGTGAACAAAGCAGAGACACCCAAAGACTTTGAGATGCTCTAGTGCTGGTCTACATTTGTTCAAGACCTCAAATGGTGATTGGTCTCCAAGGATTTTGGTTGGAGTCCTGTTGATTAAGTAACAAGCAGTGGACACACCATCACTCCAGAATTTCTTTGGCACGTTTGCTTGGAACATCATGGACCTAGCCACTTCCATGAGATGTCTATTCTTCCTCTCGGCTACTCCATTCTGTTGTGGGGTGTATGGACAACTTGTTTGATGAAGAATTCCATGCTGAGATAGGTGCTGCTTGAAGGCTTGACTTGTGTACTCTCCACCATTATCTGATCTAAAAATTTTAAGCTTTGCATTAAAATGGTTAGTCACATAAGCCTGAAAGTTTCTAAATGCATCAAGCACCCTATCTTTAGATGGAATCAAGGTTATCCAGGTGTATTTCGATTTTTCATCTATGAAAGTGACAAAGTACTTATGGTTTTCCCTAGACAAGCAAGGAGCAGTCCAAACATCTGAATGTATTAAATCAAAGCAGTGATCATAGATAGTAGTGGACTTTTGGAAAACAGTCTTACAATGCTTGCCTAAAATACAAGCTTCACAATCATTATTTTCAAAGATAACACCTGGAACCATTAAGTTTAAAGCTCTAACATGAGGATGTCCTAGTCTAGCATGCCACAAAGCATTCTTATTTAAAGCAGAAGCAGAAACAGAAGTAAAGGAACAATTAGGTAAAGAAGTAAGCTCTTCAAGTAAGTAAAGATCTCCTTGTGTAACTCCTTTCCCAATCACACGGCTGCTCTCAATATCCTGAAACTTCACATCATTAGGACTGAAGATAACTCTACATTTTAGATCATTAGTGCACTTCTTAACCGATAACAAGTTTGATGTAAATTCAGGCATGTAAAAAGCTCTAGATTCCTTATCAAACAGTTTCAATTTGCCTATACCCCTTATTGAAATTCTATCACCATTAGAAATCATAACATGTCCATGAGCAGGCTCTATATCTTTAATAAGACTAGTATCACTAATCATTTGATGAGATGCACCTTAATCAACTATCAATGGTTTAGACAGGCTACAAGCACTAAGAGATAGACCAGCATTCCTAGATTGAGTATATGCATCAGTTTGATCATAAGGACTAGTAACTTTAAAAGTACCAAAAGAATACCCCCTGAGTTTACCCAAGTTGTTACCATTGTCTTTGAGCATCTTGATGAGAGCATCCATTTCTGATCTCCGGATGAACTCATGCTCATTTGGACGGTTGGTTGGTTGAGAAGTGTAAGTCACCAATGCCTTGTTCTCACCCCCTTCACGTCCTTCATTCTCTTGTGCCCGGTTTGATGGCCCAGCTCCACTTATCCCATGCTGATCACTTCCTCCATAACTCACGTTTGCCCTTGCCTCTCTATCCTTCAGAAACTTGTTTGGTTTGAGATGTGGGTGAAGGATCCAGCACTGGTGCTTCTTGTGACCTTGTCTCTTGCAATGATCACAGTTTCCATTGAACCTCCTTTCCTCATACTTGTTCACCTTGTTGGCCTGTGGTCCTTCAGCTTGATTAGCCAAGGTAAGCTCTCCCTTTCCTCCAAAGAGTCCCAATGACCCTTGTTCCTTCTGGATTTGCGAGCACACTTCTTCTAGAGATGGGAGCTTCTCTGACCTTAGGATGTTCTTAATGAGATCATTGTAGCTTGAGTTGAGAGTCAGGAGTAAGCCAAAGACCTTATCCTGCTCACGTCTCTCATTCAGCTCATCCGGATCAGTTGTGCTAGGCCTTAGCATTTCAAGCTCAGACCATAAAGCTCTAAACTTTCCCAAGTGTTTAGTGAACTCCATATCCTCCTGAGCTAAGTTGTTGATAGCTCTCTTGATCTCAAACACCCTGGTAAGGTTTGAGATGTTTCCATACACCTTTTGAAGTGTTTCCCATAGATCTTTAGCCTTCTCACAGTAGCTATAAGCCTCCAAAATCGATGGATCCAGTGAGCTTTGGAGAATGGATATCACAAGCATATCCTCTTGCATCCATTTCTCTTCATCACACGTGACAACCTCCTTGTCACCTTCATGAGTAATGATCCTGGGAGCTTCATCTTCAAGGATGTGGTTCCACAAGCCCTTACTCCCCACGGCAGTCTTCACCACCCTCGACCAAAGGAGATAGTTCCCCCCTTTCAAAGTAACCGGAATGATAGTAGTCTTGGTGTTCTCCATCTTGAGTCTTCAAAGTGTTCTTGAGTCTTCAACGTAGCAACCCAGATTCAAGAGAACCTGACTCTGATACCATGAAAGAATGAGTAGAATCTGAGTATGCAAAGGTAGAATAGAGTAGATTGAAGCGATTAGAAGAGATTAAGACAGAAAGTAAGAGAATAGGAGCCGATTTGCTCAAGAACCCATTTGGGAGCTCAAGAACACTTAGAGAGAATAAGAAAAGAAAGAGACTCGAAAATATTTGCTTGATTAATGAATTAGGAAGTGTTACAAATATATAGAGAAGGATAAAGCTTAATGCAACGGATACAGGATAAGGTTTCAACGGGATCATGTGAAGTCAAGGCTGGAGGAGCGTCCCGTTTGAATCTTGTGGACGAGAGGCTTCACATGCTTGATGCCTTTGGCATCTTGACTAGATGCTCTCCTTTCCAGCTGTGCCAGTCTGTCAAGGGACGAGCTCTCCTTATCCATAAGGTTCGTTGATCCTAGACATAGAGTGTAGACGTGCCCGGCAAGGTTAACTTTCTCCTTTCACCTTTGGTCGATCCATTTCACCTTTTGGTAACCAAAGGTGTACGGCCTTGTACGGCCTTGTACGGACATACTCCATTTTGTTCCTTAAGCCTTCTCCAATCTTTGTATCCTCATTACTTATTCAGTTCAACAATTCTACACTGATTTATGAGTCCAAATCAAGATTCTTACATCGTGATTCATTCTGGTTTTATTTGTATCAAGAAGAAATAGCCAAATCTCCAAACAGGATAAACTAGAATCACTTCGGTTAAAAGTGGGATAACTTCTTCATCATAACTCCAATGATATTGATTCAACTACAGGGTGATTCTAAACTGATTAGTGAGTCCAAATCAAGCTTCTTACATCGTGATTCATTCTGTTTTTATTAGTATCATGAATAAATTGCCAAATCTCCAAACAGGGTAAACTAGAATCACTTCGGTTAAAAGTGGGATAACTTCTTCATCATAACTCCTATGATCTTAATTCAACGTCAGGGTGATTCTACACTGATTTGTGAGTCCAAATCAAGCTTCTTACATCGTTATTCATTCTGGTTTTATTAGTATCATGAATAAATTGCCAAATCTCCAAACAGGGTAAACTAGAATCACTTCGGTTAAAAGTGGGATAACTTCTTCATCATAACTCCTATGATCTTGATTCAACTTCAGGGTGATTCTAAACTGATTTATGAGTCCAAATCAAGATTCTTACATCGTGATTCATTCTGGTTTTATTTGTATCAAGAAGAAATTGCCAAATCTCCAAACAGGGCAAATTGGAATTACTTCGGTTAAAAGTGGAAAAACATCTTCATCAGAACTCCTATGATATTGATTGAAATTCAGGGTGATTATCCACTGATTTATTAGTCCAAATAAAGCTTCTTACATCTTGATTCATTCTGGTTTGATTAGAAGCAAGAAGAAATTGCCAAATCTCCAAACAGGGTAAACTGGAGTAACTTTGGTTAAAAGTGGGATAACTTCTTCATCATAACTCCTATGATCTTGATTCAACTTCAGGATTATTCTACACTGATTTATGAGTCCAAATAAAGATTCTTACATCGTGATTCATTCTGGTTTTATTTTTATCAAGAAGAAATTGCCAAATCTCCAAACAGGGTAAACTAGAATCACTTCGGTTAAAAGTGGGATAACTTCTTCATCATAACTCCAATGATATTGATTAAACTCCAGGGTGATTCTACACTAATTAATGAGTCCAAATCAAGCTTCTTACATCGTGATTCATTCTGGTTTTATTAGTATCATGAATAAATTGCCAAATCTCCAAACAGGATAAACTAGAATCACTTCGGTTAAAAGTGGGATAACTTCTTCATCATAACTCCTATGATCTTGATTCAACTTCAGGGTGATTCTAAACTGATTTATGAGTCCAAATCAAGATTCTTACATCGTGATTCATTCTGGTTTTATTAGTATCGAGAAGAAATTGCCAAATCTCCAAACAGAGTAAACTAGATTCACTTCGGTTAAAAGTGGGATAACTTCTTCATCATAACTCCAATGATATTGATTCAACTCCAGGGTGATTCTACACTGATTAATGAGTCCAAATAAAGCTTCCTACATCGTGATTCATTCTTGTTTTATTAGTATCATGAATAAATTGCCAAATCTATAAACATGGTAAACTAGAGTCACTTCGGTTAAAAGTGGGATAACTTCTTCATCATAACTCCAATGATATTGATTCAACTCCAGGGTGATTCTACACTGATTAATGAGTCCAAATCAAGCTTCTTACATCGTGATTCATTCTGGTTTTATTAGTATCATGAATAAATTGCCAAATCTCCAAACAGGGTAAACTGGAGTCACTTCGGTAAAAAGTTGTATAACATCTTCATCATAACTCCTATGATCTTGATTCAACTTCAGGGTGATTCTACACTGATTTATGAGTCCAGATCAAAATTCTTACATCGTGATTCATTCTGGTTTTATTATCAAGAAGAAATTGCCAAATCTCCAAACAGGGTAAACTAGAATCACTTCGGTTAAAAGTGGGATAACTTCTTCATCATAACTCCAATGATATTGATTCAACTCCAGGGTCATTATACATTGATTAATGAGTCCAAATCAAGCTTCTTACATCATGATTCATTCTGGTTTTATTAGTATCATGAATAAAATGCCAAATCTCCAAACAGGGTAAACTAGAATCACTTCGGTTAAAAGTGGGATAACTTCTTCATCATAACTCCTATGAACTTGATTCAACTTCAGGGTGATTCTAAACTGATTTATGAGTCCAAATCAAGATTCTTACATCGTGATTCATTCTGGTTTTATTTGTATCAAGAAGAAATTGCCAAATCTCTAAAAAGTGGAAAAACATCTTCATCAGAACTCCTATGATATTGATTGAAATTCAGGGTGATTATCCACTGATTTATGAGTCCAAATAAAGCTTCTTACATCTTGATTCATTCTGGTTTGATTAGAATCAAGAAGAAATTGCCAAATCTCCAAACATGGTAAACTGGAGTCACTTTGGTTAAAAGTGGGATAACTTCTTCATCATAACTCCTATGATCTTGATTCAACTTCAGGATTATTCTACACTGATTTATGAGTCCAAATCAAGATTCTTACATCGTGATTCATTCTGGTTTTATTTTTATCAAGAAGAAATTGCCAAATCTCCAAACAGGGTAAACTAGAATCACTTCGGTTAAAAGTGGAATAACTTCTTCATCATAACTCCAATGATATTGATTCAACTCCAGGGTGATTCTACACTGATTAATGAGTCCAAATCAATCTTCTTACATCATGATTCATTCTGGTTTTATTAGTATCATGAATAAATTGCCAAATCTCCAAATAGGATAAACTAGAATCACTTCGGATAAAAGTGGGATAACTTCTTCACCATAACTCCAATGATAATAATTTAACTTCAGGGTGATTATCCACTGATTTATGAGTCAAAATAAAGCTTCTTACATCTTGACACATTCTGTTTTGATTAGAATCAAGAAGAAATTGTCAAATCTCCAAACAGGGTAAACTGGAGTCACTTCGGTTAAAAGTGGGATAACTTCTTCATCATAACTCCTATGATCTTGATTCAACGTCAGGGTGATTCTACACTGATTTATGAGTCCAAATCAAACTTGTTACATCGTGATTCATTTTAGTTTTATTAGTGTCAAGAATAAATTGCCAAATCTCCAAACAGGGCAAACTGGAAACACATCGGTTAAAAGTGGGATAATTTCTTCATCATAACTCCTATGATCTTGATTCAACTTCAGGGTGATTCTAAGCTGATTTATGAGTCCGAATCAAGATTCTTACATCTTGATTCATTCTGGTTTGATTAGAATCAAGAAGAAATTGCCAAATCTCCAAACAAGATAAACAGGAGTCACTTTGGTTAAAAGTGGGATAACATCTTCATCATAACTCCTATGATCTTGATTCAACTTCAGGGTGATTCTACACTGATTTATGAGTCCAAATCAAGATTCTTACATCGTGATTCATTCTGGTTTTATTTGTATCAAGAAGAAATAGCCAAATCTCCAAACAGGATAAACTAGAATCACTTCGGTTAAAAGTGGGATAACTTCTTCATCATAACTCCAATGATATTGATTCAACTCCAGGGTGATTCTACACTGATTAATGAGTCCAAATCAAGCTTCTTACATCGTGATTCATTCTGGTTTTATTAGTATCATGAATAAATTGCCAAATCTCCAAATAGGGTAAACTGGAGTCACTTCGGTAAAAAGTTGGATAACATCTTCATCATAACTCCTATGATCTTGATTCAACTTCAGGGTTATTCTACACTGATTTATGAGTCCAGATCAAGATTCTTATATCGTGATTCATTCTGGTTTTATTTGTATCAAGAAAAAATTGCCAAATCTCCAAACAGGGTAAACTAGAATCACTTCGGTTAAAAGTTGATAACTTCTTCATCATAACTCCAATGATATTGATTCAACTCCAGGGTTATTCTACACTGATTAATGAGTCCAAATCAAGCTTCTTACATCGTGATTCATTCTGGTTTTATTAGTATCATGAATAAATTGCCAAATCTCCAAACAGGGTAAACTAGAATCACTTCGGTTAAAAGTGGGATAACTTCTTCATCATAACTCCTATGATCTTGATTCAACTTCAGGGTGATTCTAAACTGATTTATGAGTCCAAATCAAGATTCTTGCATCGTGATTCATTCTGGTTTTATTTGTATCAAGAAGAAATTGCCAAATCTCCAAACAGGGTAAACTGGAATCACTTCGGTTAAAAGTGGAATAACATCTTCATCATAACTCCTATGATATTGATTCAAATTCAGGGTGATTATCCACTGATTTATGAGTCCAAATAAAGCGTCTTATATCTTGATTCATTCTGGTTTGATTAGAATCAAGAAGAAATTGCCAAATCTCTAAACATGGTAAACTGGAGTCACTTCGGTTACAAGTGGGATAACTTCTTCATCATAACTCCAATGATATTGATTCAAATTCAGGGTGATTATCCACTGATTTTTGAGTCCAAATAAAGCTTCTTACGTCTTGATTCATTCTGGTTTGATTAGTATCAAGAATAAATTGGCAAATCTCCAAACATGGTAAACTGGAGTCACTTCGGTTAAAAGTGGGATAACTTCTTCATCATAACTCCTATGATCTTGATTCAACGTCAGGGTGATTCTACACTGATTTATGAGTCCAAATCAATCTTCTTATATCGTGATTCATTTTAGTTTTACTAGTATCAAGAATAAATTGCCAAATCTCCAAACAGGGCAAACTGTAAACACTTCGGTTAAAAGTGGGATAACTTCTTCATCATAACTCCTATGATCTTGATTCAACTTCAGGGTGATTCTAAGCTGATTTATGAGTCCAAATCAAGATTATTACATCTTGATTCATTCTGGTTTGATTAGAATCAAGAAGAAATTGCCAAATCTCCAAACAGGATAAACAGGAGTCACTTCGGTTAAAAGTGGGATAACATCTTCATCATAACTCCTATGATCTTGATTCAACTTCAGGGTGATTCTACACTGATTTATGAGTCCAAATCAAGATTCTTACATCGTGATTCATTCTGGTTTTATTTGTATCAAGAAGAAATAGCCAAATCTCCAAACAGGATAAACTAGAATCACTTCGGTTAAAAGTGGGAAAACTTCTTCATCATAACTCCAATGATATTGATTCAACTCCAGGGTGATTCTACACTGATTAATGAGTCCAAATCAAGGTTCTAACATCGTGCTTCATTCTGGTTTTATTATTATCATGAATAAATTGCCAAATCTCTAAATAGGGTAAACTGGAGTCACTTCGGTAAAAAGTTGGATAACATCTTCATCATAACTCCTATGATCTTGATTCAACTTCAGGGTTATTCTACACTGAGTTATGAGTCCAGATCAAGATTCTTACATCGTGATTCATTCTGGTTTTATTTGTATCAAGAAGAAATTGCCAAATCTCCAAACAGGGTAAACTAGAATCACTTCGGTTAAAAGTTGATAACTTCTTCATCATAACTCCAATGATATTGATTCAACTCCAGGGTTATTCTACACTGATTAATGAGTCCAAATCAAGCTTCTTACATCGTGATTCATTCTGGTTTTATTAGTTCATGAATAAATTGCCGAATCTCCAAACAGGGTAAACTAGAATCACTTCGGTTAAAAGTGGGATAACTTCTTCATCATAACTCCTATGATCTTGATTCAACTTCAGGGTGATTCTAAACTGATTTATGAGTCCAAATCAAGATTCTTGCATCGTGATTCATTCTGGTTTTATTTGTATCAAGAAGAAATTGCCAAATCTCCAAACAGGGTAAACTGGAATCACTTCGGTTAAAAGTGGAATAACATCTTCATCATAACTCCTATGATATTGATTCAAATTCAGGGTGATTATCCACTGATTTATGAGTCCAAATAAAGCGTCTTACATCTTGATTCATTCTGGTTTGATTAGAATCAAGAAGAAATTGCCAAATCTCTAAACAGGGTAAACTGGAGTCACTTCGGTTAAAAGTGGGATAACTTCTTCATCATAACTCCAATGATATTGATTCAAATTCAGGGTGATTATCCACTGATTTATGAGTCCAAATAAAGCTTCTTACATCTTGATTCATTCTGGTTTGATTAGTATCAAGAATAAATTGGCAAATCTCCAAACAGGGTAAACTGGAGTCACTTCGGTTAAAAGTGGGATAACTTCTTCATCATAACTCCTAAGATCTTGATTCAACTTCAGGGTGATTCTAAACTGATTTATGAGTCCAAATCAAGATTCTTGCATCGTGATTCATTCTGGTTTTATTTGTATCAAGAAGAAATTGCCAAATCTCCAAACAGGGTAAACTGGAATTACTTCGATTAAAAGTGGAATAACATCTTCATCATAACTCCTATGATATTGATTCAAATTCAGGGTGATTATCCACTGATTTATGAGTCCAAATAAAGCGTCTTACATCTTGATTCATTCTGGTTTGATTAGAATCAAGAAGAAATTGCCAAATCTCTAAACAGGGTAAACTGGAGTTACTTCGGTTAAAAGTGGGATAACTTCTTCATCATAACTCCAATGATATTGATTCAAATTCAGGGTGATTATCCACTGATTTATGAGTCCAAATAAAGCTTCTTACATCTTGATTCATTCTGGTTTGATTAGTATCAAGAATAAATTGGCAAATCTCCAAACAGGGTAAACTGGAGTCACTTCGGTTAAAAGTGGGATAATTTCTTCATCATAACTCCTATGATCTTGATTCAACGTCAGGGTGATTCTACACTGATTTATGAGTCCAAATCAAGCTTCTTATATCGTGATTCATTTTAGTTTTACTAGTATCAAGAATAAATTGCCAAATCTCCAAACTGGAAACACTTCGGTTAAAAGTGGGATAACTTCTTCATCATAACTCCTATGATCTTGATTCAACTTCAGGGTGATTCTAAACTGATTTATGAGTCCAAATCAAGATTCTTACTTGATTCATTCTGGTTTGATTAGAATCAAGAAGAAATTGCCAAATCTCCAAACAGGGTAAACTTGAGTCACTTTGGTTAAAAGTGGGATAACTTCTTCATCATAACTCTTATGATCTTGATTCAACTTCAGGATGATTCTACACTGATTTATGAGTCCAAATCAAGATTCTTACATCGTGATTCATTCTGGTTTTATTTTTATCAAGAAGAAATTGCAAATCTCCAAACAAGGTAAACTAGAATCACTTCGGTTAAAAGTGGGATAACTTCTTCATCATAACTCCAATGATATTGATTCAACTCCAGGGTGATTCTACACTGATTAATGAGTCCAAATCAAGCTTCTTACATCGTGATTCATTCTGGTTTTATTAGTATCATGAATAAATTGCCAAATCTCCAAACAGGGTAAACTAGAATCACTTCGGTTAAAAGTGGGATAACTTCTTCATCATAACTCCAATGATTATGATTTAACTTCAGGGTGATTATCCACTAATTTATGAGTCAAAATAAATCTTCTTACATCTTGATACATTCTGTTTTGATTAGAATCAAGAATAAATTGCCAAATCTTCAAACAGGGCAAACTGGAAACACTTTGGTTAAAAGTGGGATAACTTCTTCATCATAACTCCTATGATGTTGATTTAACTTCAGGGTGATTCTAAACTGATTTATGAGTCCAAATCAAGATTCTTACATCTTGATTCATTCTGGTTTGATTAGAATCAAGAAGAAATTGCCAAATCTCCAAACAGGGTAAATTGGAGTCACTTCGGTTAAAAGTGGGATAACTTCTTCATCAGAACTCCTATGATCGTGATTCAACTTCAGGATGATTCTCCTCTGATTTACGAGTCCAAATAAATCGTCTTACATCTTGATTCATTCTGGTTTGATTAGAATCAAGAAGAAATTGCCAAATCTCCAAACAGGGTAAACTGGAGTCACTTCGGTTAAAAGTGGGATAACTTCTTCATCATAACTCCTATGATTTTGATTCAACGTCAGGGTGATTCTACACTGATTGAGTACAAACCAAGATTCTTACATCATGATTCATTCTAGTTTTATTAGTATCAAGAATAAATTGCCAAATCACCAAACAGGGCAAACTGGAAACACTTCGGTTAAAAGTGGGATAACTTCTTCATCATAACTCCTATGATCTTGATTCAACTTCAGGGTGATTCTAAACTGATTTATGAGTTCAAATCAAGATTCTTACATCTTGATTCATTCTTGTTTGATTAGAATCAAGAAGAAATTGTCAAATCTCCAAAGAGGGTGAACTGGAGTCACTTCGGTTAAAAGTGGGATAACTTCTTCATCATAACTCCTATGATCTTGATTCAACTTCAGGATGATTCTACACTGATTTATGAGTCCAAATAAAGCTTCTTACATCTTGATTCATTCTGGTTTGATTATAATCAAGAAGAAATTGCGAAATCTCCAAACATGGTAAACTAGAGTCACTTCGGTTAAAAGTGGGATACCTTCTTCATCATAACTCCTATGATCTTGATTCAACTTCAGGGTGATTCTAAACTGATTTATGAGTCCAAATCATGATTCTTACATCGTGATTCGTTCTGGTTTTATTTGTATCAAGAAGAAATTGCCAAATCTCCAAACAGGGTAAACTAAAATCACTTCGGTTAAAAGTGGGATAACTTCTTCATCATAAGTCCAATGATATTGATTCAATTCCAGGGTTATTCTACAGTGATTAACGAGTCCAAATCAAGCTTATTACATCTTGATTCATTTTGGTTTTATAAGTATCAAAAATAATTGCCAAATCTGTGAGTTTTACAGAGTATTGGTCGTGTGTGTGTGTGTTGATCTAACCTTAACAAGTTCTGTCTTGACTTGTATCAAAGTGAGAAGAGATTGATGGAAGAAGTAGATTGCGGATGAGACTAAAAGAGTAAGTAGACAAAGGAGAGATTCATGAGACTTAGAGAACCAGAGAATAAGAGACTCAAGAACAAAGGTTTAGAACCAAGAAAAGATTACGAAGGAGGAGGGGAAACCCCACTCTCTCACTTAAGTGTTTACACTTAACATAAGGGACCTTTTATAGGCAATACAAGAAGCAAACATTAACCAATATCTAAGGGCTGATAAAACTTGAGAGGATTGGCGGTTTGGATGAAGTCAGATGGTCTTTAGACAGGCTGGAGACAGCCTGGGCGTGCCTAGGAAAGCTTGGCCAGGAATCAGCCACTAATGCACATGAACCTTGCCAATGATCTGTCCAGGTTCCTTACTTCTTTTGGATAAGCATCTTGAGAGCATATTCTTCTAATCCATCTCGACCCAAATATCTCCTTGCCTCCTTAGCTTGAAACGGTCACAAGAGATTTGAATTGGTTCGGTTTAAATTAACCGAAGACAATTCCAAAACTACTCCATCGCTCGACCGTACGGACCGCCCGTCCGTACACCTCAACCCGGATTTTGCACATCGCCCAAACTCTCCCAAAAGTCGAACCAGGAAGTGTTTTGGGTCGACCATGTCCGTACGGTCCATACAGTTCGTACAGTCCGTACGGCCGTCCGTACGGTCGACCCTAACTTTGCACATTTCATCCAATGGCTCCTAAATCTTCCCAAACACTTCCTTCTTGATCATAGGCCCTTCTTGAACCTTTTTCTTGCTCAGCATAAGCTTCTAGACCCTCTTTAGACCTTGATCAGACTTCTAATGGGTTTTGGCCCTAACTTTGCACATGGCCTTTAGTGGTTAATTTCTCTCTTCAGGTTTAACACTCCCCCTCAACCTTGACTCTATAGATCCTAAATCAAGCTTGGAACTCTGAAGTCTCTCCTCATTAAAAACCTTACCAAAGAAAACCCTCCTTAGGGATAAAACCTTGGCAAGGAAAAGAGTAAGATCCTTCAAGGCCTAGGGATTGGCCATTGAGTCTTTGTGTCTTAGAACCAGTGTGGTTGGACACAAAGAACTCTGGATCGTGGCCTAAACAAGTGCAGCAACAACACATGGCATGCACACACATAGAACTCGGCTTGACCTCTTCATAACTCTAGTTTAGGTCTCCCCCTCTCAACTGACTTCAAAGCCACCACAGAGAAGCTAGGAAACGACTATGATCATCTTCAGTGAGGCTCTAGCAAAGGTACCTGATACATTATCCCAAAGGTGCATCAGTACTTATCAACCATTTCATTTGGTTCAACCAGAAAGAATCTTAAAGCACAACACAATAGTCTCAACAAAATCAGTGACACAAGCAACTTAGACCTTCTTCTAAATGATGCAAGATATCAATGATGGTTTTAACTAAGGCAAATGCACAAGTGCTCATTCCATTTAACCACAACAATCAGAATAAATTTAATCAAGCATTGTTAAGTATCATTTCGAGACTTTAGAAAGAAATGATTAATGACTTGAATTAATTTGAGTTCAAGTTACTTCCCTTTTGTTTAGATGAGGAGTGACTGGTTTGTCACTTGAATCCCTCACACTCGGCCAGTTGCAACCTCTTCATGGCAACACCAACTTGATGGGAGGTTGTGTGGATCCTTCAGCTTTAGTTTCCATCACCTCACAATAGAGGCCGCATTGAACTGAGATTTCATACACACACAACCAAGACTGCTCTGAACAGCCTCTTTGCATAGACACGCCACTGCCTAGACCCGGTTGAATGATCCTTTGTTGAAGTCCTTGCAAAGGCTTGACAGACCATGGACAATGTATATTAAGACTCCCCCCTCAAGCTTAACTCCGAGACTAGGGAAGGAGCTAAGCTTGATGAGTGTATGCAGTTCCATGTCCTTGAACCATCAGTCTTAACTCGACTTTATGTCCTAACACTTGTGAGTTTTGAATCTCTTCCTTATACCAGGAACTAATGGTGTTTGAATCACCTTAAGAGCCCTCACAAGGTAGTCTCTCATTGTATGATATCCCACTCTACACTTCCTGTAGACTTTAGGACTAACATGTCCTAGTGGTATCATACAATGGCATCAACCTCTCATTGCATACTCAGTCACACTACACTTCCTGTAGTTTGGGGACTGACTCTTCTAGTGTGATATGCAATGGCAATAAACATTTTCTTGTCACTGTGGTTTGTCACTGTATCATTTAATGTGTACCTAACATCACCTCAACTCAATACAAAATTAGATCATCCCACTGGGACCAAACCAAGATCACACATCTGGTTTGATCACCAATGCCTCAACAAAAAAAATTCTTGAAATCAGCAAACCACAAGAACAAGACTTAAACAAACTTAACTTCTCTAGATGCAATGCAAGATTGAAACAATGCACTTGCAACTAGGCTAGATTTTAAATGCAACATATGACAGACATATTAAGTAAAATGCCAATGCAACAGATACTAACTACCATTAGCTTAAACAAAATCATAAAACCAGTAGCTTAGACATGCTTCTAAATGCTACTAGAACACAAGAGATTAGCTAAAACAATAGTAAAACAAGATAATATGACTTGGAATGAACCAGAACCAATATGCTTATGCAACTGCAACAAAGCTTCTCAATATTACAATACAAATAGCTGAGACATACTACTCAATACTATAACACAATCATGGTCAGAGAAGCTATGAATGCAACAGACTTGGACAGCAACCATATGAATGTAATAGATTCAATCCGAATGAACTAGCAACTATATGATCTATCCTAAACAACCTAAGCAGAATGCAAGAAATGACTAGACATGTTAATGAACAATAGTTTCATCAAGACCATAGATTCAAGTAGTTTAGACAAACTTCTAAATCCTACTTGATATCTCTGATGGATTAACTATGTCATTAACATCCAAGAAGCACTGAACTGGATTGAATCACTACCTAGATGCGTATGAATGTAAAGCAGCCTATAAATTCTCATGATGCAAGTAGCAGAGACATTCTACTCAGTTCTACAACACATTCATGGCGATTTGGAGTTATGACAATGCACAAAACAATCCTAAACAACCACTCTGATGCTTATGCAAGATAGACAATCAACACAATGATGCAAAAGCTTTTAAATGCTTCAAGAATTCTATGATGTATAAGCTACTGCAAAAGCAATCAGATCTCAAAACAATGCAATAAACAAACCAGGAGATCCTGGAACAAACTTACTCAATGCATAACAAGATATAAACACTTATTAAGGGATAGGAGGTTTGCTTACAACTAAGGAATCCGGGCTGATTCCTTAAACCTCCATGGACAAACTTCAATGTTTCTTGTTGGGTTTAACCCAACTCTTCTCTAGTCATTACTGCTAAACAGGCAGCTTCATGACACAGCTAATGAGGAACACCTCCATCCTCTTCGGACTTGATGCTTAACCCCCACACTAACCACCAATGCAACCTCTTGATTTTGACCTGGTTTGTCTTCTTATTGGACTTGCACTAGTGGGAATAAAACAGGTCACTGAGCTTGATGGTACTTCTGGTAGCTCTCTTGAGTTTCTTCCTCCAGTTTGGCTGAGATTTGAGTCCAAACTTGGAATGAGCTCAAGAGAAAACGAAAACCGTGTTCACCATTTCTTTAACTCCAGTGCCTTTGGTCACTAGTCATCCATGGATTTGAGTGATGACCACTCCTACTTGTGTGCCTCTTGAACTAGAAGCACACTACTTCCACAGCAGTGTCTTAACGCTACCATCTCTACACACAAGCAATCTCTCCATTGCTTATCAATGGGCAACGCCTTTTCTTAATTGGTTTGGTTAGACACTGAACATTTTATGTCCCTGTACAGCACTCAAACTCCAGAACAGATTAGGCCACATTTGCATTAGGATCAAACCTTGACTAACCATCAAGTTTGATCACTAATGTCTTAAGCTATGCAACAGATTAAACAAGAGATTATCAAGTTCTAATCTTGGCAAACAAACTCTCTAAGCACAAGCAAGATCATATCAGATTCAAGACAAGCTACTTAGATAATTTTAAACAATTCCTTAATTTGCATCTGACTTTAATCTAGATGCATTAACTTAAGGCAGTAACAATCCAGTGAATGATGATAGAAGAACACCTTAACAAGTTCTAATCAGTCATGAATGCAATCACTGGAGCAGATATACAATCTAGCACCCTAATACACATTCAAGCAGTGAACAAGGAATGGCCTTTAACATCAAAACACCACACAAAACCTTCAAGAATCCTGGGACAGCAACTAGCAAGCTTTATATAGTCCTCAGGACATGAACATACACCACAACACACGGCCATATCAAAAAGTCTCAAGCTTTATATAGGGGAAGGGAGTTATCTTACAGTCAAGGAACCTGGGCTGGTTCCTTGAACCTCCATGGTTAACCGATTCATGAATGGACAGATTTGGGTAGTTGGTTGGGGAACCAACATCTCCTTCTTTGCTTGACCTTCCCCTTGATCCCATCATGCCAAAGAGACCACCTTTCTTCATGTTTTATTCGCCACACCAAGATCCAAGTTGAAAGCTTCCTTCTTCAAAGGTTTCTCCTTGGACAGTAGAGAAGAATGGCTTGGACAAGCTTCCACTGGTATTCTTTCTGCAGGACAAACATGAGAGAGGAGGATGAACTGAGAATAGCTTATGGAAACACCATGGATGAGAAAGTTTTCATCTTGATGAGCTTAAACAACAGGCTGGACAGAAGCTTCTTCATCAGGTTGGAAATGGCATGGGAGTGAGCTTGAGCTTGCGGATGCTATGAACCAGTTTCTGATGAACCTGGCTCTGATACCATGTGAGTTTTACAGAGTATTGGTCGTGTGTGTGTGTGTTGATCTAACCTTAACAAGTTCTGTCTTGACTTGTATCAAAGTGAGAAGAGATTGATGGAAGAAGTAGATTGCGGATGAGACTAAAAGAGTAAGTAGACAAAGGAGAGATTCATGAGACTTAGAGAACCAGAGAATAAGAGACTCAAGAACAAAGGTTTAGAACCCAGAAAATATTAGGAAGGAGGAGGGGAAACCCCACTCTCTCACTTAATTGTTTACACTTAACATAAGGGGCCTTTTATAGGCAATACAAGAAGCAAACATTAACCTATATCTAAGGGCTGATAAAGCTTGAGAGGATTGGCGGTTTGGATGAAGTCAGATGGTCTTTAGACAGGCTGGAGACAGCCTGGG
Source organism: Moricandia moricandioides (assembly GCA_905132885.1). Classification (NCBI taxonomy): domain Eukaryota; kingdom Viridiplantae; phylum Streptophyta; class Magnoliopsida; order Brassicales; family Brassicaceae; genus Moricandia; species Moricandia moricandioides. The sequence goes on from CAJHQQ010002361.1 coordinate 38,706, forward strand.
CGTGCCTAGGAAAGCTTGGCCAGGAATCAGCCACCAATGCACATGAACCTTGGCAATGATCTGTCCAGGTTCCTTCCTTCTTTTGGATAAGCATCTTGAGAGCATATTCTTCTAATCCATCTCGACCCAAATATCTCCTTGCCTCCTTAGCTTCAAACGGTCACAAGAGATTTGAATTGGTTCGGTTTAAATTGATCAAACCGTAGACAATCCCAAAACTGCTCCATCGCTCGACCGTAAGGACCGCCCGTCCATACACCTCAACCCGGATTTTGCACATCGCCCAAACTCTCCCAAAAGTCGAACCAGGAAGTGTTTTGGGTCGACCATGTCCGTACGGTCCATACAGTCTGTACAGTCCGTACGGCCGTCCGTACAGTCGACCCTAACTTTGCACATTTCGTCCAATGGCTCCCAAATCTTCCCAAACACTTCCTTCTTGATCATAGGCCCTTCTTGAACCTTGTTCTTACTCAGCATAAGCTTCTAGACCCTCTTTAGTCCTTGATCAGACTTCTAATGGGTTTTGACCCTAACTTTGCACATGGCCTTTAGTGGTCCATTTCTCTCTTCGGGTTTAACAAAATCTCCAAACAGGGTAAACTGGAGTCACTTCGGTAAAAAGTGGGATAACATCTACATCATAACTCCTATGATCTTGATTCAACTTCAGGGTGATTCTACACTGATTTATGAGTCCAGATCAAGATTCTTACATCTTGATTCATTATGGTTTTATTAGTATCAAGAAGAAATTGCAAACTCTCCAAACAGGGCAAACTGGAATCACTTTTGTTAAAAGTGGGATAACTTCTTCATCATAACTCCAATGATATTGATTCAACTTCAGGTTGATTATCCACAGATTTATGAGACCAAATCAAGCTTCTTACATCGTGATTCATTCTTGTTTTATTAATATCAAGAATAAATTGTCAAATCTCCAAACAGGGTAAACTGGAGTCACTTCGGTAAAAAGTGGGAAAGCATCTTCATCATAACTCCTATGATCTTGATTCAACTTCAGGGTGATTCTACACTGATTTATGATTCCAGATCAAGATTCCTAAATCTTGATTCATTATGTTTTTATTAGTATCAAGAAGAAATTGCCAAGTCTCCAAACATAGCAAACCGGAATCACTTCGGTTAAAAGTGAGATAACTTCTTCATCATAACTCCAATGATATTGATTTAACTTCAGGGTGATTATCCATTTATTTATGAGTCCAAATAAAGCTTCATACATCTTGATTCATTCTGGTTTGATTAAAATCAAGAAGAAATTGCCAAATCTCCAAACAGGGTAAACTGGAGTCACTTCGGTTAAAAGTGGGATAAATTCTTCATCATAACTCCTATGATCTTGATTCAACTTCAGGATGATTCTACACTGATTTATGAGTCAAAATAAAGCTTCTTACATCTTGATACATTCTGTTTTGATTAAAATCAAGAAGAAATTGCCAAATCTCCAAACAGGGTAAACTGGAGTAACTTTGGTTAAAAGTGGGATAACTTCTTCATCATAACTCCTATGATCTTGATTCAACTTCATGGTGATTCTACACTGATTTATGAGTCCAAATCAAGCTTCTTACATCGTGATTCATTCTGGTTTTATTAGTATCATGAAGAAATTGCGAACTCTCCAAACAGGGCAAACTGAAATCACTTCGGTTAAAAGTGGGATAACTTCTTCATCATAACTCCAATGATATTGATTTAACTTCAGGGTGATTATCCACTGATTTATGATTCCAAATAAAGATTCTTTCATCTTGATTCATTCTGGTTTAATTAGAGTCAAGAAGAAATTGCCAAATCTCCAAACAGGGTAAACTGGAGTCACTTCGGTTAAAAGTGGGATAACTTCTTCATCATAACTCCTATGATCTTGATTCAACTTCAGGATGATTCTACACTGATTTATGAGTCCAAATCAAGATTCTTACATCTTGATTCATTCTGGTTTGATTAGAATCAAGAAGAAATTGCCAAATCTCCAAAAAGAGTAAACTGGAATCACTTCGGTTAAAAGTGGGATAACTTCTTCATCATAACTCCTATGATCTTGATTCAACTTCAGGGTGATTCTAAACTGATTTATGATTCCAAATCAAGATTCTTACATCGTGATTCATTCTGGTTTTATTTGTATCAAGTAGAAATTGCCAAATCTCCAAACAGGGTGATGTGATCATGGAAAGCACCAAGGAATGGAAGCATGAACCTGAACCTGAAGAGTTTGTAGCTGAGGATGCAACATTGAAGAGTGCTTTGAAACAAGAAGAATACATTGGTCTTGGTTGAAGCTTGATCATCCAAGACACCTTAACCATCATTCAATCCATTTCACCTTCAAGCTGATCATCATCTAGGCAAGTAGGATTGTGTGTACTCTTTTCCTCACATTGGTTTTGTCCCAATGGGTTTTACGGAGGGAGGTTTTTAACGAGGCCACAAGACTACTTCTTACATTCCCTAGATGATGCATCTCGGTTACACCTTGGACCGACCTTATGTTATGTTTTATCCTATGTTTTTCATTTAGTCTCTATGTATTTTCGAGAGGAGCCTCTTGGCCTTCTTTTCTTATGTTTTCGAGATGCTGTGCATGTACAGCCTTCTCCCTTTATATGCTGGACGAAATTGAGTAATAAACCATCAAATATTTCAGTCAAAAACTTGTTTCTTCTTCCTTACTTCTCTGTCGAGATTGCTTAAGGTTTCTGGTGTGTAATATCCAGAGTTAAGGGCTTCTTATTTGGTGTGTCATATCCAGATCAGTCGCCTAGGAGTATCAAGAGATCATCAATCCCTCTTTTGTCACCATTCGATCCACAAACCTTGAGAAACTTGAGTCTTTTGATTCGTTTCTGCAAGGATCTATCCCATCTGTTCCAGAGAGCATCCTAGGATCTTATCAAGTGGTATCAGAGCAACTCTGGAAGGGAAGTGTTCATCATTCTCTCTGATTTTCGATTTGTCTCTTCATATTCATGCTAAGAACTGATAGATCTGTGTTGTGGCTGTCGAAATCTGTTTCTGTGTTTAGACTCTTCACATACTTTCTGATTAAGTTTCCGAATCATCTGTTTATAGGTTTCTGATTCTGTTTCTGAGAAATCGATTTGAGTGTGTGATAATCTACTCTGTTTTGATTAAACCTATTGATTCTAGGATAGAAACTGAAGCTGAATTCGAAATCTGCTTGTTCTGTGCAAGTTTAAAACTGATATGTTCTGTTTCTGATTTTGTTTCTGCTTTGAATCTGTTTTGTTTCTGTTCCAAGTGTGATTCTGTTTTGTATCCGTTCTGTTGTTGTTCACTTGATATGGATTCGAAATTTCAAGTACCAAGCTCTCTCTGTTTCAAGTACCAAGTGTTGAACTGAATAAGGAATGAGGATACAAAGATTGGAGAAGGCTTAAGGAACCAAGTTGAGTGTGTCCGTACAAGGCCGTACACCTTTGGTTACCAAAAGGTGAAATGGATCAACCAAAGGTAAAAGGAGAAAGTTAACCTTGCCGGGCACAAGTTTACACTCTATGTCTAGGATCAACGAACCTTATCGATAAGGGGAGATCGTGCCTTGACAAACTGGCACAGCTGGAAAGGAGAGCATCTGGTCAAGATGCCAAAGGTATCAAGCATGTGAAGCCTCTCGTCCACAAGATTCAAACGGGACGCTCCTCCTGCCTTGACTACACACGATCCTGTTGAAACCTTATCTTGTATCCGTTGTATTAAGCTTTATCCTTCTCTATATATTTGTAACACTTTATCATTAATCAATCAAGCAAGTATTTCGAGTCTCATTCTTTTCTCTCTAGTGTTCTTGAGCTCCCAAATGGGTTCTTGAACAAATCGGCTCATATTCTCTTACTTTCTCTCTTAATCTCTTCTAATCTCTCTATTCTACTCTATTCTACCTTTACATACTCAGATTCTACGCATTCTTTCATGGTATCAGAGCCAGGTTCTCTTCAATCTGGGTTGCTACGTTGAAGACTCAAGAACACATTGAAGACTCAAGATGGAGAACACCAAGACTACTATCATTCTGGTTACTTTGAAAGGGGGAAACTATCTCCTTTGGTCGAGGGTAGTGAAGACTGTCGTGGGGAATAAGGGCTTGTGGAACCACATCCTTGAAGATGGAGCTCCCATGATCATTACTCAAGAAGGTGACAAGGAGATTGTCACATGCGATGAAGAGAAGTGGATGCAAGAGGATATGCTTGTGATATCCATCCTTCAAAGCTCATTGGATTCATCGATTTTGGAGGCTTATAGCTACTGTGAGAAGGCTAAAGATCTATGCGATACGCTTCAAAAGGTGTATGGAAACATCTCAAACCTTACCAGAGTGTTTGAGATCAAGAGAGCTATAAACAACGTAGCTCAGGAGGATATGGAGTTCACAAAACACTTGGGGAAGTTTAGAGCTTTATGGTCTGAGCTTGAAATGCTAAGGCCTAGTACCACTGATCCGAATGAGATGAATGAGAGGCGTGAGCAGGATAAGGTCTTTGGCCTACTCCTTACTCTCAACTCAAGCTACAATGATCTCATTAAGCACATCATAAGATCAGAGAAGCTCCCATCCCTTGAAGAAGTGTGCTCGCAAATCCAGAAAGAACAAGGGTCATTGGGACTCTTTGGAGGAAAAGGAGAGCTTACCTTGGCTAATCAAGCTGAAGGACCACAGGCTAACAAGGTGAACAAGTATGAAGAAAGGAGGTTCAATGGAAATTGTGATCATTGCAAGAGACAAGGTCACAAGAAACACTAGTGCTGGATCCTTCACCCACATCTCAAACCAAACAAGTTTCTGAAGGATAAAGCTTAATACAACGGATACATGATAAGGTTTCAACAGGATCGTGTGTATTCAAGGCTGGAGGAGCGTCCCGTTTGAATCTTGTGGACGAGAGGCTTCACATGCTTGATGCCTTTGGCATCTTGACCAGATGCTCTCCTTTCCAGCTGTGCCAGTCTGTCAAGGCACGAGCTCCCCTTATCCATAAGGTTCGTTGATCCTAGACATAGAGTGTAAACTTGTGCCCGGCAAGGTTAACTTTCTCCTTTTACCTTTGGTTGATCCATTTCACTTTTTGGTAACCAAAGGTGTACGGCCTAGTTGTACGGCCTTGTACGGACACACTCAACTTGGTTCCTTAAGCCTTCTCCAATCTTTGTATCCTCATTCCTTATTCAGTTCAACACTCCCCCTCAAGCTTGACCAAGGGAACCGGTCAAGCTTGGATGTCATGAGATCTTCCTCATTAAAAACCTTGCCAAAGAAAACCCTCCTTAGGGATAAAACCTTAGCAAGGAAAAGAGTAAAGACCTCATGACAAGAGGATCTAGTTGAGCCTGGTAAGATCACTGAGTCCTAATCTGTGATGAATGGACTCAAGTGTCTTCTGTCTTGGAGCTTTAGTGAATACATCTGCCAACTGATCTTCACTCCGTGTGTAACAAGGTAAGATCACTCCTTGGACTATCATCTGCCTCACCTTGTGGCAGTCAACCTCAATGTGCTTTGTTTTCTCATGAAACACCGAGTAGGGGGCAATGTGGATTGCTGCTTGATTGTCACAATGCATGGTCATTGGCGTGGGCTGGTTTATCTCCAAGTGCTTCAGTATTCCTTTGATCCACACTAGCTCATTAGTCAGCTTCAACATGGCCCTGTACTCAGCTTCAGCACTTGAACATGATACCACCTTCTGCTTCTTGCTCTTCCAAGTAACCAGGTTCCCACCAATGAAAGTGCAATAGCCAGTGGTTGACTTCCTATCAGCTCTATCTCCAGCCCAATCCGCATCACAGTATCCCACTACTTCAGTACTCTTGTTACACCCCATCCACACTCCTTGTTCTGGTGATCCATTTAGATACATCAAGATCCTGTTCACCATGTTCCAATGATGCTCCTTTGGTCCTTGCATATGTTGGCTCACCTGATTCTCAGCAAAACATATGTCAGGACGTGTAATGGTTAAGTAGATAAACTTACCAACAAGCTTCCTATAAAGCTTTGCATCTTCAAATGGCTGGCTGTCTTCAATCTCCCCCTCACGTGGCACCTTATATCCATCTTCCAAAGGTGTCTTCACTGTCTTTCCTCCAAGTTTACCTGCATCTTTCAAAAGATCAAGTGTATATTTCCTTTGTGAAAGAAACAACCCTTCCTTGGATCTGCATATCTCAATTGCAAGGAAGTATTTCATTTCACCCAAGTCTTTAATCTCAAAAACAGACTTTAAGAAGTCCTTGGTGGATTAAATTCCATCCTTGTCACTTCCTGTGATGATGATATCATCAACATACACAAGAAGAACTACAATACCTGATGTAGTGGTCAAAGAGAAGAGAGTGTGGTCTAGTTCTGACTTCTTGAAGCCTTTTCCATTCAAAGTTGTGCTCAATTTGGTGTACCATGCTCTAGGTGATTGTTTGAGACCATATATAGCCTTCTTCAGCCTTAGCACATTCCCATCTTTGACCAAATGCTCAAGACCCGGGGGAGGATGCATATAGACTTCATCTTCAAGCTCTCCTTGCAAGTAGGCATTCTTCACATCCATTTGCCAAAGACCCCATTCTAGATTCACAGCAAGAGATAGCACTATTCTGATTGTATGGAGCTTGGCAACTGGAGCAAAAGTATCAATGTAATCCTCTCCATACATTTGAGTAAACCCCCTTGCAACTAGTCTGGTCTTCTTCATATCAATCTTTCCATTTGTAAGGTACTTGATGGTGAATATCCATCTGCTGGAAACAGCCTTCTTCCCCTTTGGTAGTCTACTTTCATACCAAGTATCATTCTTGATCATTGCATCTGCCTCAGCACCAACTGATTCTCTCCATTCCTTGTCTTGCATAGCCTCTTCATAGGAACTAGGTAGCTTGCTCTCATCCAGACTAGTCATGAAAGCACAATGATCTTCAGGGTAATGCGTCAGTGAGCAAACAACTTGGGCAAGATGCTCAACTGCTTGTGCATTGTAGTACACCGAGTGTTAATCCAGTTGGATGGAGGATTCCTTATCCTTGTGCTTCTTCTCAAGGTTTGAGCCACTTCAGGTTGTTCCTCCTCAATCTCCTCTTCTTCTTCCTGGTTCATGGTTTCCCCTTCCTCATCATCATTTCCTTGATCCACACCTTGATCATGTTGTGAACCTGATTCTTCTTCCTGATCTTGATCATTAGCATTAGGTTGATTTCCCCCCTCATGATCAAGGTGGGGTTCCTGATCATTTGCATTAGTGGTAGTTGGAACTGGTTGTTGTGTACTCCCACTCTTTTGATCCTGAGATAAGTTAATCCCAAGACCCTCCAATATGATTCTCAAATTTGCTGCCTTATCAGACGCCAAATCCTTTAGTTCTGCTAGGTTCTTCTCCTCATAGTACCCTCTTTCTTCTACAAACTTCACATCCCTTGATATAAGCACCCTCCTGGTCACCGGATCATAACACTTGTACCCCTTCTGAGTTGATGAGTAACCAATGAACATCCCCTTTGTGCTCTTTGCCTCCAACTTGTTCCTTAACTCTCCTGGTTTGTGAGCAAAGCAGAGGCACCCAAAGACTCTAAGATGATCTAAAGCTGGTCTACACTTGTTCAACACCTCAAATGGTGACTGATCTCCAAGGAATTTGGTTGGGTTCCTGTTGATTAAGTAACAAGCAGTGGCAACAGCATCACTCCAGAATCTCTTTGGGACATTTGCTTGGAACATCATGGACCTAGCAACTTCCATAAGATGTCTATTCTTCCTCTCGGCTACTCCATTCTGTTGTGGAGTGTAGGGACAGCTTGTTTGATGTAGAATTCCATGTTGAGAGAGGCGCTGCTTGAAGGCTTGACTTGTGTACTCTCCACCATTATCTGATCTCAAAATCTTAAGCTTTGCATTGAAATGGTTATTCACATAAGCCTGAAAATTTCTAAATGCATCAAGCACCCTATCTTTAGATGGAATCAAGGTTATCCAGGTGTATTTTGATTTTTCATCTATGAATGTGACAAAGTATTTATGGTTTTCCCTAGACAAACAAGGAGCAGTCCAAACATCTGAATGTATTAAATCAAAGCAGTGATCATAGATAGTAGTGGACTTTTGGAAAACAGTCTTACAATGCTTGCCTAAAATACAAGCTTCACAATCATTATTTTCAAAGATAACACCTGGAACCATTAAGTTTAAAGCTCTAACATGAGGATGTCCTAGTCTAGCATGCCACAAAGCATTCTTATTTAAAGCAGGAGTTGAAACAGAAGTAAAAGAACAATTAGGTAAAGAAATAAGCTCTTCAAGTAAGTAAAGATCTCCTTGTGTAACTCCTTTCCCAATCACGCGGCTGCTCTCAATATCCTGAAACTTCTGTTTCAAGTGTTTTACTTCTGTTTTGTTGTTTGCTTGAGTCTAATTTCGAAAATTAAATCTTATTGTTTTTTGTTCCTGAAGCTAGGTTGATCTTAAACTTATTTTTTTAATTGTGTGTTTTGTTTATCTAGAACTTGTTACTGGTTCTCTTTTCTTTTGTTTCTCAGGTACCATGGCAGGAGATCAGAAAGGAGAACTCACTAAGGATAAAAATTCTGTTACTCAAGGCTATGAATGCTCAGCTGCAGCAAGAGATGGAAGCCAGCCTTGATAAATTTCGACAAGAGTTTAGACAAGAACTTCAACAAGCTACTGGTCTCAGTCTTGAGTCTAGAAGCAGTGAGAGGAGGCAGAGGCAATAGCAGAGAAAATTTTGCTGATCAAAAGCTGAAAATCCCTCCTTTCTATGGTGACGCTGATCCTGCTGCATATGTGGAGTGGGAAGAGAAGATCGAGTTGATTTTTAACTATCAACACTATGCTGAAAGGAAGAAGGTTCAAATGGTTACTGCTGAGTTTTATGGTTATGCTTCATGCTGGTGGAATAAATTGAGAAAGTCCAGAAGACTTGATGGAAAAGAACCAGTAGAAACATGGCTTAAGCTGAGCTCTTTGATGCGTGGAGAATATGTTCCAAGACAGTACTATAAAGAAGTACTTCAAAAGCAGAGAAGGATGAGACAAGAAGACACTTGCTTGAAGCATCATGAGACAGAACTGTACTCACCATTCTCGGTTCAGAATCAACAAAGCAGCAAGAGATCATGTCCATCCAATGAAGTTGATTCAGCCAGCAAGACGACAACCTGTTCCAGAAAGAAGGAAGCAGTCTCTAAGCCATTTAAAGAAGATAAACAATTCTGTTTCTTCAGTGAAAAGGATAAGGAGGCATTGTTACAAGTAATCATGGATGTGGAGAAGGAATTTAAAAGGTCCAGCACAACACTTTCAGCCATAGAAGCACATAACCAAGAGTCTTTCACTTTTGTCTCAGAACTCCACTCAGTAGAACCAGAATCAGCTGCACATATTCAAGAAGATCAAGCAAAAGTATCATCACTTGTCATTCAGAAAGAAGAGCAACCAGTTCAGGACGTGATGGTTCCTTTATACAGAATGTAATAGAAGAGGAGGCACCCAAGGAACCACAAGCAGATCATGAAATGATACAACTGATTGTATTTGATCCATGTGATTTCCAAAGGACCTTCTTAGGTACTTTTCTGTTCACTCCTTTTGTTTGGTACAAAAAAAGAGTAGTGGAGCTATCAAGACACGACTTGGGTATGAGACATGTTATATTTGAGCCTGGAGGAGAGGTCTGGAATCAGAAGAACAAGATCAAACAGATTAAGAAGAATTCAGCTGCACCAACATTTGATTTTGTAGATTTCTCATCCTTTGAAGATAAAGGGTTGCACGTCTCAGCTCAGCAAGAGTTTCACTATGAAACCAACTGGAGAATGAAGCCAGTTCAGTCACGGATCCAACAAACCAGACAATGCAGCAAATGGCCTCCTGATCATCAAGATATTGCTAGTTTTGCAAAACATGTCGGTTTGGATCTTTCCCAAGAGAAACTTATATCTGATTGTGCTGGAAGGTTACAGACCTACTCGTGGAGACCTGGAGAATATGTCCACAAGATTATCATCCTTGGAGAGTGCTCTGTTCGTGCTAGAACAAGCTGGGGTCATAAGGAGTTTGAAGTTGATCAACAAGACTTGCATCTTGACCATATCAAGATATGGAAGCCACCAGATATGCAGCAACTTCAGTACCATTGTAAAGATTATCAAAATGTAATTGGAGATGAAGAATTCACTAGAGTCAATGGTGAAGTGATTACTGGAGCAGGAGAAGAACTCATGTTTTCTTCTCAAATCAAAGAGAAACCACCAGATAAACTTAGTCTACAGCAATCTCCAAAGAAACCAACCCGAGGTCAAACTGTTTTGAGATCTACCATTTTCGAAAAGAGAAGCTATAATAATGATCAGAGTATCAAGAATGGGTTGTTGGCTAAGTTGGTGATGCAACAATCAAACCTTGGAAACTGTCTAGCCGCCAGCTTCGACATAGGAGTAGTCCGAGGGTCATATCTCAACAACCACAAGGAATTAACCAACAAAATCGTCTGCCATGGAAACTTAACTCATCAGGGTCTCACATTGATCTGGAATCAAGTCCAAATCTTCTCAGATGAAAGAGTTATGGGTTCTACAAATCGGGTGATCCTGTATTGGCTATCTTTGAATTTTTCAGAGTTTAAAACATCTCAATCCTATATATGGCGACCAGGTGAGCATGCTAAGGTAAGTGATCATGTTTTCAAGAGTTCTTTTATCGATTACACAGATATGATGCACTTGTTTTTGTCAAAAGAGCCATGTGCAGATTATGATGAAGCTTGGAAGCATACAAGAAGAAACAACAAGTGTGAGGAAGATAAGAGGTTCAAGCCACCAGATTTGGATCAGGATAAGCACCAAGAATTCACTGGCTTCATCCTCATCAAAGAAGCACCACCAGATGCAGCACACAAGCCAAAACCAAGTTTGAGTGATGAATCAGGAACTAAATGGATCAATGTCGTCTACATATTCGAACCAGTCAGCAACAATGCCTATCAAAGAGGCTTGCAAGGTAAGTTCAATCTGATTTTAAACTTTGATGTTACTGACTTGGTCCCCTCTATTGTATTGAGATGAAGAAATAAAAGATACAAATAGAAGAGATGCTCTGTATACTTGAAGTGGAAGCTAGATTGTACAGTTTTGCTCCACAAGCAATCTATCTTGGCCTAACTTGCCTTGGGAGGCAAGGCAGTAAGATAACACGTCCAGGATGACTTCAAAAGGCAGGAGACCGTTGGAGTATGCTTGGACAAGTTTGAATAGTCAAGAGGAGAAGATCACTGTCTAACTTAAGGAGAAAAGAGCTGTTGTGTGCTGTCACTTTCACTCTGGATCAGAGCACCTTATTTTATTTGTTTTCCTTTGTTTATTATATCTGTCATTGTATAAACTCTCTATATATGTTGTATGCATCTTCCGAATGCAAGCAAGGGAGTATAATCTCCATTTCTACCATTCTCTCTTTACTCTCTCTCCTAATTCGTCCAGAAACTCTCTCTCACTTATTCTTCATCATTCTTCACCATTTCTTCACCATCTTGCTCGTGTTACTCATTATACTACTCATAATTCATCAATTCTAACATGGTATCAGAGCATTAAGCTCTAGGAACCTCACTCACACCTCACTTCCGCAAACTAAACCATTTTCACTCTGTTTTGTCTACTCTGTTTCTTTTGAAGTGACTCTGTTCTTCATTCTGGCTCTACTCTGTTTCTATCTCTGTTTGGTTTCAAAATTCTTGATAACTCCTATTTTGAAACACTCTTGTCATTTGAATTCTCTTAACATTTGAATTCTTCTATTCTGATATGTTCTTCAATTTTCTGGGAGTTTTATATGTATCCATTGGTCCATAGCTTTGTCCAGTGGATAAAAGAAAACCAGCCATGGAAATGAAGATAAGAAGCCTTATTCCAGTAACCCTTGAGGGTCCTAACTACATACTATGGTCAAGAGTAGCCATAATAACCTTGAGAAGTCATGGACTTTGGGACAGCCACATTATGAAGGCTGAAGCTTCAAAGAGGATGGCTGAAGAGGCTAGTCAGGCTTGTGACCTGAAGAATGAAGACAAGTGGGTCCAAGAAGATCAGCTAGCACTTGAGATCATTCACAACTCTCTCTCAGAATCAATCTTGGAAGCTTACTCACATTGTGAAACTGCCAAGAATTTATGGGAGAGGCTTAAGATTGTTTATGGCAATCTGTCTAACCTGAGCCGGGTATTTGAAGTCAAGAGGATAATCAACAACTTGAGCCAGGAAGAAGTAGAGTTTAATCAATACTTTGGCAAGTTCAGAAGCTTATGGGCAGAGCTGGATATGCTGAGACCTTTCTCTGATGATCCAGATGTCATAAGAGAAAGATGTGAATAAGACAAGGTCTTCAGTCTTCTTTTGAATCTAAACCCATCCTACAATCAGCTGGTCAAGCATATTCTGAGGGAAGACAAGCTGCCTAACCTGGATGACGTGTGTGCTCTGGTTCAAAGAGAACAAGTGTCTCAACTCTCTTTACTAGGGAACAGAAACCAGCCTTCAAGGATATGCACAAAAAGAATGAAAGGATGGTGTTGTTCCCAGGATACAAGAAGCCTAAGAAAAGACATGTCAGAAAGAGTACCAAATCAAGCTTGTTTACTCTAAGGTCTGGTGAAATGAAACTCAAGGAGCATGAGGCGCCTTGTCCTAAAGGTGTATCTCTGTACTCAGTGTTGAAATGAAGAAGAGAATAACCAGAGGAAAGGAGTTAGTTCATGATCAAAGACAAGTGCATCAAGAGAAACTGATTTGGGCTTGTATGCACAATCTTGCTCCACAAGCTATCATCTTGACCTATCTTATCTTGCAAGGCAAGAAAGGAGTTGGGGATACATAATATGGACGTGGGAGACTTTGAGAAGTCAAGAAAACATGTTTGAATTTAAATAAGAGAGGCTGGTTTGAATTTGAAAAGAAGAAGTCACATGGGTTGCTTTGGAGAAGCAGCTGGCCTGTCACTTTCACCCAAACAGGCTGTGCCAACCTCAATCCTGTCCCTTTCTCCTCATCTGGTCCTGCCTCCCCTTGTCCATATCCTCCTTTGGCCTCTTCTCAATCCCTACATAATTATTTGTTTATATTTCCATGTTTTAATAATTGTTTAGTTTTGTGTATTGCCTATTTAAAGGCTTCTCCATCACTTGTAACATTCATCCAGTATCAATACAAGTTCTCTCAGTCTAATTTTGTGTCCCTCTCCCCCTTGCTTGTGTCTAAACAATATTCACAATGTAAGGATTTTAGAGTTATGGTTTAGAGGCTGCCTTAACTCTCTTTCTCTTAAGGCAGCCTAATACTTGTAAAACTCACTTAAACTCTTCTTTATCTACTATTCTTACTCTAGCTTACTGATTCTAATTCTCATTCTCCTTAAGTACACAAACTCAAAGTGTTGTGTTGCTGCAGAAGGATAAATTCAAACTAGAGCTTCGTTTCCACACATAACCAGTTTACTGTGTAGGATCTTGGTTATAGTGTAGGCTATTTAAGATGATTCAACCACTAGTTGGTTGTCTCTTCCTTTGAATGGTGACTTCCTGTTGTATGGTTGAAGGGGATTCAGTTACAAGTTAACTTAATACTCTCTTGACATGAGACTGTTAACTTGAAGAAATAAAATGGAGCCAAAGGATGAGTTTGGGTGAAGTTTGGGTCCCGTGCAAAGTTAGGGCAAGACCTCCGGAGATTGTCTAAGAAGGCTTTAGGAGTGTTTAAAGATGTGCAAAGCTAGGGTCAAGTCCAGGAGGGACTTAGACACCATTTAGAGACATTTGGGAGGAGATGGTCGACCGTGCAAAAATAGGGCGAACCGTACGGACTTGTACGGACCGTGCAAAAATAGGGCGACCCAAAGAAGTTCCCATTTGGCCTTTAAAGATGGTTGGGGAGTTTGTGCAAAAATAGGGCGAGTGATACGGACAGGAGGTCCGTACCATCGACCGTGCAAAGATAGGGCGAAATGCTTTCCCGGGATGAACCTGAAATGAAGCTGTGCAAACTTAGGGCGCAAGTGATGCTTGTTCTGATCAAGAGGAATCAAGTTGGCATCAAGGAAAGATGCCAGGCGCCAGCAAGAATAGAAGGGGAGATGACAGGCTGGTTCTGGTTGTCACTTGCTGGAAAGGAAGAGTAAAGGAGACTATGAATCTAGCCAAAGAACCAGCCTGATTCATAGGAGCCTATGGGCAACCAATCACAAGCATTCCTTGCCTTGACCAGATTCAAACTTGCCAGCCATCCTAGCCATTCATTCTCAAGTGATTTATCAGCCATTATATTTAGGTTTCTGATTGAAAACCTTGTAAGCCTATATAAAGGCAGTGTGGCAATTTGTAAAGCTCAAGGGAGCAAGGGGGATTTCCCCTCTCCACTTCATAATAAACAATGTGTTCTTGAATCTGATTCTCTCTAGTCTACCTCTTTCTTAGTCTCTCTAATCTTTCTTAGTCTCTCTAATCTATCTTAGTCTCTCTTAATCTCTGTTTCTGATTCAAGTTCATAAGTTAAAGATCAGACCTTTCTCATCATCATTTCAAGCTTTCTCTTCTGCCATTAATGGCGAGTTCTCTTCACACAGCATGAGATTTGATTTCCAACATGGTATCAGAGCCAGGTTCATCAGATCTTGGTGATATCTTCCGCAAAGACACATCTCTCTCTCCTCAGCTCAAGAACAAACCATGAAGACAACATAAATCTGTTTCAGTCTATGCATTAGGAAGAAAGGCTGAAGCTTGGTGACTGTCCGTGGTTCCTCATCCTGTTTCCTATCAAGCCTGATGGTGAAGGTTCTTGGAAGCAAAGGTGTGTGGAGAGGCCACTCCAAAGGCGCCTTATCCATGAGCTCTACTCCATCCGGTTCAAAGAAGAAGGTGACCTGATGTGATCATGGAAAGCACCAAAGAATGGAAGCATGAATCTGAAGAGCTTGTAGCTGAGGATGCAACATTTAAGAGTGCATTTGATGTGATCATGGACCGGATCACTAAGGAGAACAAGGAGAGTCTAGATGAGCCACATGAAGCCACATTGCACCAGCAACCTGGTGATGATGCTCTAGCCATTCCTGAAGGTCCCATGACTCGTTCCAGAGTCAAGAAGCTTGGAGAGAATGTTGTTGGATTACTCACTTCACATCCACAACAAGAAAGTCTTGGACAAGGTCTGATCCGAGATGTCTTGATCACCATTCAAGCCATCTCTACATCAACCTGAGTTAGTGTCTAGGCAAGACATGGTGGTGCGTGCTCTTTTCCTTGCTTTTGGTTTTGTCCCACGAGGTTTTCCGGAGGAAGGGTTTTTAACGAGGCCACAACTTGTCTTCACATCACTTAGGCCCTATCTCGGTCCAAGACTAAAGAAGTTTACATTTTTATTTCATTTTAAGCTTATGTTAAACTTAGACTATAGTTTCCTTTTCTTGCTTATTGTCGAAACCCTAGAGAGCATGTTCTCTGGTTTCTTATTTAAATGGGTCTCTAAACCCTATTGTAATCATCCAACTTTTCAATAACAAGTATCTTTTCTCCTTGACGGCTCTCTCTCTAGAAAGTGTGTCGAGTCTGGTGTGTAGTATCCAGAGACTAAGGGTGTCTAATTTGGTGTGTCATATCCGAGTTATTCATCTAGGAGTATCAGGAGATCATCCATCCCTCTTGTGTCACCATTCAATCCACAAACCTTGAAGGACTTGAGTCTCTGATTCGTTCTTGCAATGATCTATCCATTCCCATCAACCAAAGAGCATCCTAGGTATGCATCATGACCAGACCTTGGTGCCAAGAAGTCTTGAAGAAAGGAGGGGTCTTTGAGCTGTTGTTTCAAGATGGTGGCCATTGACTGAAGGAGAAGGAGGTGGGTGACGATCCAGACTCCAAAATCCAACAAAAGCCTTGGTGGTTTGCATCTAGAGACTAAGGAACCAACCTGGTTCCTTGAGTAAGCAAATCTTAAACTCATCTTGATATTGAGACTGTGATAATGACTCTTGCTGTGTGTTGAGTATGTGATTGAAACCTGAGGATATTATTAATGATTGCTTGATTATATTATCTTGAATCTGTCCCAGGATGCTTAATAAGTCTTGTTTGATGTTTGAGAATTTAAAAAATGCTTACTTCAGTTCTAAATGGTGCTTGACATGATATTAGATAGTATGTTCTGAATCTGCTTGCATACATGAATAGAAACTTGTTAAAGTAAAGCATTTGGGTCTGGTATTTGGAAATGGTAATGATGCTTAGTCTCTGTTCTAAATGAATGTTTTGCTAGGATGATAGATAATTGTATCTAATCCAGATTGCATTCATGAATAGAATAGGTTAAGGTTGTTGCATTCTATTGTCATGGTTACTGCCTTAAGGTTGAGACATCTAGACTTAAGTCTGATGGTCGTTTAAGGCAGGAAAGGATTGCCTATTTGTTTGGGATAGTTCTTGATGTGTTCATCCATAGCATTTAGAGAGTGGAAAGCATGCATTAGATGGATCTTAATGATAATAAGAATCTGTCTAAGTGCATTGCGTGTGAGACATTGGCACAAGCCAATGCATTGTGTCTTATCTTTGCTGGAGTTTGAGTGTTGTTTCAGGTTCACTAAAGGTGCTCTTGGTTCACCATACATCCGAGTGAAAGAGGAAGGCTAATCCCATAGGGAAAGGTTGCTGGTGTGTACTCAAATACACAAGGCAAGTGATCATCATCTAAGTCTGGAGGAGACGATGATCAAAGGCATTGGAGTTAAAAGGGGAAGGTTGATCAGTGGTTGAATGCATAGTCCATTTAAATGGAATGCTCATGATCTTAAGGCTCATTGAGGCTCACTTCAAGTTTGGTGTGTTGCTCATTCCAAACTTGAGGAGGGGAGCAAAGTGAGCCACCTGATGATCCTTGGGGCTCAATGACCTGTGGTACTCAAGGCCATTGCATGCTGATCTAGAAAGAGATTATGCCGCAGTGAAGGAGGAAGAAGGTCACTCAACAAGCTAAGTGAGGAGTGCTTGTAGAGTGGACTGAGGTATCTCCTCTATGCAATGGTAATGTAGTGGAGGCTCAAGTATCAAGTCTGGAGAAGATGGTGGTACTCTCCATATGACTTATCAAAGAGCCATCATGCGCTCACCATTCAAGCTTGGACCTTCTCAATACTCGGTCTCAAGCTTGAGGGGGAGTGTGGATGAGCTTGCATGATAAGATAAGGAGCTGTAACGCTCAGTGTGTGAGGATTCAAGTGGCGGATCAAGGAAGCCACTCCTCACTGATGTAGCCCTGCCCAGATGTGCAATCAACCAAAACTACCCGAGTTAGACCATGAAGATGCTTGCGATGGAGAATGACCAACCAGAGCTCAAAGGGTAGTTTGGAGACTATTTCACTCCACCAACTGACCATGAGGAGTATTCTTGTAAAGCAAAAACCAATCCAGTTCGTTGGGTTACTAGAGATGTTCAAAGAATTCACTTTTTCGGTCATATCGTTTCATGGAGGCCACCTAATGATCTAATCAAGTTCTTGTTCATCCTTGGTGAACCAATGAATTCTTCTATGAAGCCTAAATAAGAATTACATGGCAAGATGTCTAAGAAAGCTTATGGCAAGTTTTGGATCAATGGGTCCAAAGAGAAGTCTACATTTCTAGTTTCTAAGTTTCTTAATTTCTACATTTTCTCTTTTCATTTCTACAACTTGTAAGTCCTATATAAGGGGATGCACGACCAGAATAATATTTGATTCACCTTTTTATCAAAATTCTCTCCAAATCTGTGAATCCCTTATTCATCCATGAACACTGATTGCTAGGAGTTCATTCTCTGCAAGCAAAACTTGTCTTTGATCACAAACAGAGTTCATTCTCTTGATCTTAGACACATCTACACAAGATCTGATCAGTTCATAGATCATTTCTGAAGATCATCCAATCAATCCATCCATCATCAACAATATCAACTCAAATCTCTCTCAAAACCATCAGATCTTCCTTCAAAGAATCAGGGACAAAGGATCTCCTCATCAGGGGTTCATCATTTGGTATCAGAGCAGATTTGAAGGCTCTTGATCTGGGGTTTGATTCTAAAACTTTTCCACTTCTTTGTTTTGGGAATTTGTGATGTGATCATGGAAAGCACCAAAGAATGGAAGCATGGACCTGAACCTGAAGAGCTTGAGGATGCAACATTTAAGAGTGCATTTAATGTGATCATGGACCGGATCACTAAGGAGGACAAGGAGAGTCTAGATGAGGGCTAAATGCGTAGAGAGTTTGTTCCAAGAAAGTACCACAAGGAAGTACTTCGAAAGCAGTCTGAGACCAAGCTATGCTCTTCAAACTCAGTCCACAAACAACAAGACAGCATGACATCACGTCCATTCAGTGATATTGGCTCATCTTAGCAAGGAACCAATCTGTTACAGCAAGGAGAAGACAGTCTCTAAGCCATTTAAAGAAGATAAACAATTCTGTTATTCAGTGAAAGGATAAGGAGGCATTGTTACAAGTAATGATGGGTGTGGACAAGCAAATCCAAACGGACCAACACAGCACGTCCATCCATTGAAACACAGCATCAAGAACCAGAACCAGTTGCGCCTATCCAAGAAGATCAAAGACAAAGTAACCTCACATATCTTTCATAAAGAAGAGCAGCCTGTTCAGAACGTCCATGGTCCCTTTAACACAACACATGGTAGCAGAGAAGACACCCAGGGAACCTCAGAGAGCTCATAGAAAGAATCAACTAATTGTCTTTGATCCATGTGATTTCCAAAAGGACCTTCTTAGGTACTTTTCTATTCACTCCTTTTGTTTGGTACAAGAAAAGAGCAGTGGAGCTATCAAGACACGACTTGGATACGAGACATGTTGTATTTGAGCCTGGAGGAGAGGTCTGGAATCAAAAGAACAAGATCAAACAGATTAAGAAGAATTCAGCTGCACCAACATTTGATTTTGTAGATTTCTCATCCTTTGAAGATAATGGGTTCCACGTCTCAGCTAAGCAAGAGTTTCACTATGAAACCAACAGGAGAATGAAGCCAATTCAGTCACGGATCCAACAAACCAGACAATGCAGAAAATGGCCTTCTGATCATCAAGATATTGCTAGTTTTGCAAAACATGTCGGTTTGGATCTTTCCCAAGAGGAACTTATGTCTGATTGTGCTGGAAGGTTACAGACCTACTCGTGGAGACCTGGAGAATATTTCCACAAGATTATCACCCTTGGAGAGTGCTCTGTTCGTGCTAGAACAAGTTGGGGTCATAAGGAGTTTGAAGTTGATCAAAAGGACTTGCATCTTGACCATATCAAGATATGGAAGCCACCAGATATGCAGCAACTTCGAGTACCAATGCAAAGATTATCAAAATGTAATTGGAGATGAAGAATTCACTAGAGTCAATGGTGAAGATGATCTACTGGAGGCAGGAGAAGAACTCATGTTTTCTTCTCAAATCAAAGAGAAACCACCAGATAAAACTTAGTCTACAACAATCTCCAAAGAAACCAACCAGAGGGTAACTATCTAAACTCAAAGAAAAACATGAAGCCTGATTTGCTTGCTGTGGGTACAGGTCCAACTGTTTTGAGATCTACCTTTTTCGAAAAGAGAAGCTATCATAATGATCAGAGTATCAAAGAATGGGTTGTTGGCTAAGTTGATGATCGCAACAATCAAACCTTGGAAAACTGATCTAGCCGCCAGCTTTGACATAGGGAACAGTCCGAGGGTCATATCTCAACAACCACAAGGAATTAACCATCAAACTCGACTGCCATGGAAACTTAACTCATCAGGGTCCTCACGTCGATTTGGAATCAAGTCCAAACCTTCTCAGATGAAAGAGTTATGGGTTCTACACAAATCGGGTGATCCTGTATTGGCTATCTTTTGAATTTTCTGTAGTTTTAAAATACACTCTACAATACTATATATGGGCGACCAGGTGTGAGCATGCTAAGTGGTTAATGTGACAATGTTTTTCAGAGTTTCTTTTTATCATTAAAATCAAGGTATTGATTGGCACTTTGTTTTTGTCGAAAGAGCCAGTGCAGATTATTGATGGAGCTTGGAAGGTCATTATCATGAAGAGAGAACAAGGTCATGATAAGTTATGCGATAGATGATGACGAAGAGTATTCAACCCAGCCTACCTGCGATGTTGTTCATCATGTGTACTAAACGAGCACACCAACAAACTGAAACTCTTTTAGTCATGCTGTAAATTCGAGTCCCTCCATCTATAAGGAGAGCACACCAGAATGGCAAAACGTGCACACAAGTCCGAAGAGAGAATTCTCCTGATGCTCAAACAGACACTACCAAGATCTTGAGTAGTATATAGTAAAACTTTATAAGATACCAACTCTATGCATTGTGCTAACATATGCATGTGTTTCTTTCAACATAATTGATTCTATGGGTAGTTGCGTAGTAATTGACACTTGAGCGAGTACTACATAGCGAGTTATGAAGTGCCTTCATTCTCCTTATCCAACTAGGGACTAAATAGTTTGGCTAGGCTGTTGAACAGGTTGAGTAATTATGATTAATTTCCTGCGCTATCAGTACAAGTATCAACAATATCTCTATATTCTAGAAGCATCTAACGAGATGAACTAGACTCCCTATACATAGACCAATTGCGAACTATGTATACGCATGTCTTTCTAATAACATCTGATTACGTTTCCTAAAGACGTCTGCAAATCAAATAAATGCCAACCAAACTAAGTTAACTCAAGAGCTACTTCGATTTGCGCACCTCAAATTCACTTCAGATAAAAACCACGATCTCGCTGTTATCACGGCAAAGGTGCTTTTTTCCAGACGTAAGCATGGAGCCAACCGCCAACACTGAAATTGTAGAATGCGAGTGCCGCGAAGCACCAAAGAAAATGAAGCATTGGACCTGAACACTAGTGAATGAGCTGGATAGAGCTAAGCTATGAGTTGCATAGCAACAATTCGAATCACAATCTCTTGCACTGATACATCATTGGACTTTCCATCTCGTCCTGAATGCCTATGCATATCTACTTATGAAGTGTAGGTGCCGAGGACAAGACGTTCATGAGCATGTGACCGATCCATTCATCTTTGAAAAATGCACATCGATTGTTTGCCTGGATTTCTCATAACAGCTTAAAGTTGCTCTGATGTCTCATTAAACTCATTACTTTCTTGTATATAGGTCTCCTTGAACCGGGAACTCTCTTCCAGAGTCAATGAAAATCGTTACCAGGGTTATGTATAAAATGTGCCAACCTTGGGATCTTGTAACTCTACTTTCTAAATCACATATCCTGACCATAAACTAGAGACTACAGTCATCTACATTTACTATGGCGAAAACTGCAAGGTCTGATCTGAGATGTCTTGATCACCATTCAAGCCATCTCTACATCAAGCTGGGTAAGTTTAGTGCTAGTCTATGACAGTCAATACGGACATGGGTATAGTGCTAAGATGCATACTATGTGTCCTTGTCTATCCGTTCCGAGTCTTATCTTTTGTGAGGTCACCTAAGATGTATCTACGAGCCCACACAGAGGTGGTTTTCGGAGGAAGGTTTTAACGAGGGCCACAAACTTTCTTCCACACTCTATAACTTATTTGCTCCCACTTATCTTCCCAAACCAACCAAATTTGGTTGCCAAGTGATATATCATAAAGAAGTGTTTTACAATTATAATTGATTTCTATTTTAAGCTGTGTATGTTTAAATCTTGAATCTGATAGTAGTTCTTAGCGTTAATTTTTCTTGCAAGTTACATGAGTAATCTATAACACCTACACGCAGAACAATTTCCTTCTGTCATTTCGTTTTTAAAGTGACTCCACCGTCTCAAACGATATCCCTACTATCTCTAATATCTCCACCTCTACCACAATTAATACATCAGTTATCTCCTCTTTCCTCACACTGGCTTTGATCGAGTTCCTTCTCCTTCTCATAAGAGAAGACGATATATCTTCATTTATGCAGACCAATCCTTTATGAGATTGAACCTCACGCTATCCGAGTAGATGTCTCGTTTTTGTAATTATCTCCGATCATGGATTCCTAAGGTGCCGATGACTCTATATTTCGCAATCTTGTCGATATCCTATAGGTGAATATAAGTTCATCTAGGATATCAACCGGAGACCCAAGCCCATCTCCATACCCTCTCATAACGTGCGAAATGTCTATCTATTCTTCAATTCCTCACACGAACTCGTGACAGGTGAACACTGCAAACCGAATATCACGCTGGTAATTTGTAACCAGTGAATCATGCACAATGAGGTCGTGAGGTCCATTCCCAACTCGTCCTAGTCAATCTCATGAAGAGAAGAATAACATATAATAAACTTAGGGAACACATGCTAATATAATATTCGGTCTTTGCTTATTATCTATCTGCGATGCATTCTATCTCTGCCTCCATAATATGCATGTCTCCACGCCAAAATCTTCTTATAATTTCTAAATACATTCGTCCTGAGAATTCGCTCAAGGAGGGCCATACCCAGATTTAAAAAAACAATATAATGAGATCAAACTACAAAACATAACTAAGCCTTTGAAGAGATTAATCCCAACTTTGGCTGAGGATAAATCTAGCCTGGCTGAGGAAGAAATCCCCCCTGACCCTGGTCTGTGGTTGAATATCCCTCTTGCAAACCAAAAATCTTGCAATCTTCTATCTCTTTCTTCTGTTTTGGGCGTGTTTAGGGTTTGTTCTCTGAAGTTATGATCTTTGTTTTGTTGCTGGAGCTACTGGATTCTCAGAAAATCAGAGAGAAAACCACTGGAGAAGATTGTGAGGCTATATGCTTATTCTGTGATTGTGCTAATTTCTTGTGAGATGTCTAAACCAGGAAGCCACCCCATGTGCGTGAGGACAGCAATTTTCAGGAGAACGTCCTAGACAAGAGTTTAGATTACAACCTGTTGACACTGCAAACAAAAGCAGCCTTGAAAAGAAGAGAATGGGTCTATGAGAAAAAGAGAAATTAATATGATATGATGAGTGTCTGGTTAATGATGCAGCGAACAGGATACAGTCCAATCAGGACACTGGAAAGGTTTAAAAGAGAGAGCACCACATAACATGAAATTCAATTTCGAGTTAACTTCCACATAAGAGTGTGCTGTTGGTGAAAAAAGACAGATTTTTTAAAAAAAAGTAAGAAAAGTGTTCGAGGGTTCTTAACCATTGCTGATTTTGATGCAGAATTTAAGCCTTGACGACCAGTGAGGCAAGAGTGAACCAACTAGGAGAGCAATGAGAACTTTCGCATATACATGAACCCATAAGAAAGAGACTATGGGCAAGTCTTGCTATGAGTGCGTGATCCCATAAAGAAGTCTCAGAAACAAACATCAGACCAGCTACTTAGATTATTTATGGACCGCAAACAGTTATCAAGATTAGATAAATCCTAAAAAGATTGCACAACAAAGTTACTTCAATAAGTTTAATGTAACAGAACCAGAAAAAGAGAGAACCAACCTCACGACATTCCTCAGGAGTTGCAGATCCAGAAAGGGTATGTCGCAATGGCATGGCAGCAGATGTCCAAGGAAACTGAAAACAGAGTCATCTTCTAGAGGTAAATAAAAGTATACAGCTAGAGCCGCAGTGTGTAAATGAGCATTCTCTTTTCTACTACCTCAATCTGAACTGCTATCCAGTAGTTGCTCTGTGTGTAAAAAATAAACTCTTTTACCATGACCGCGTGCAAAATCCCGATCAGTAAATATTTTGTTTAGTGAGTTGATCTCAGTTCCTTAGAAGAAAACTCAGCTAAGAACACGAAAAGAAGGAGTTTTATCGCAAACCAGAGTGAATTGAGAAGAGTTGAAGTCTAGCCAAACAACATTTGTTGAAGTAACAGAAAAGGATTGACAAAGTCATTTCTATTTGGACTCTCAAATAAGGAGGCAACGTAAGATCTGATATGGAGTTAAATCTCTGCACGAAATGTTTGTTATGGTATAGTGCCTCCAGTTATGATAAAACTTTTGGTCTGGACCAAAAGTGAAGAAGAATTTTGGTATTCCAACTTGTTTTTTATGATCAACCTATGTGAGATTCAATTCTTCTCTAAATGTGAAAACTGATAAATCTCGGACCTCATAACAACGTAATTTCAGTGGTGTTCAGTGACACCCTACCATTTGATTCTCAATGCCTAATGAGTCCTTATAAGTGAGCATTTATGAAAAACAGTACAGAAGTGTGAGCACCCTTGAAAAGACATCAGAGCTTGTCCTGCAAACAAGCCTGATTTTTGTATTCAGGAAAACCTTTGAAATTCATTTGTTGTTTAAAGCATAATGGCTTTGATCTGAGTTTTCTAGCATGAACTTGTCACTGATGAATTTGTCTGCATTTGGAGTTTTGCTGAACGGAACCTAGGAAAGTTGCAGAAGCATAAAATCAACTTAAGCTGAAACTGGGGAATTGTTTATGATTTCTGTTTTAGAAACCGCTCATTCTTGTTTCTGAAACTGATCAAATCTTTGTTTGTTTATATGGGATCATGCTTGCAAAATGATGTAGCTTTTGAGCTATGATGATAATTAGTGTACAACACATTCTTTAAGGAAATTCCATGCTAAACCTAGAGTGAAGACATGTGCTAACTGAATCTGAATCTGATCCCTTGAACATGTAAACTTTTATATTCTGAATCTTGAGACTAAGTTAGGCACATCTTTGAAGAATTTTCTATGTATTTCTAGTTGCCCTTGAAAACATTCTGGGTTCATAAACACTTTCTTTGATAGACCATGCTGAGCCGGTCTTGTTAAATGATTCTATGTTGTGGTCTAACCCTCCATCCCGATAGATTAACTTTGTGGCACACAGTTGAGTAACTTAGTTGTCTCTAGAGTAACTGCAGTTTGGCCTCTATATACAATTTGGGGCTTTATACAATACTGTTTGTTACTTTGATGTGCATTCTTGACCATATGTCTGAAACAAGTGTCAACGTGTTCCTCAGAAAGAAACTCTTGGTTATCTGATCAGATTTAAAACAAGTAGGTATTGCCCTATAGTATAATCGTGGGTACCTAGGCGGGTTTGGAATGTCAGGATCAAGCAGTTCATGTCTCAAAGAAGTGTAAGGAACTCCGAGAAGTAGCATAGACCTATGCTTATCAGCTGCTTATTGGAGATGGTATTGGAGTACATTGAGGAAAATGCGCTTCAAAAACATCCAAGAAGTTTATATATCCTAAGACTCTTACTTTTATAGCTTGCGTTACATGTTTTCTCTTCTTTACATTTTTTCTAGAATCTCTGACCTGTTTCCATATTGGAACGTAGAGAAGACTTGAATATTGAGCGTCAAAATCCTCCTACAAAGGAATGCAGGGGATAAGACTAATAGCCCTGCACCGAGATGAGTGCAATCAACATATGTAACACTACCCGAGTTGGACCATGAAGATGCTTGCGATGGAGACATAGGACCCAACCAGAAGTCTGTACAAAACTGGGGTTGGATACTATTTCACTCATTCAACAGTGCCTAAACCCACTATATGAGGAAGTATTCTGTGTAAAGCAACAAACCAATCCAGTTCGTCGTCAACTGTTACATAGGAGAGATGTTCAAAGAATTCACTTTTTTGGTGCGGATAATCGGTTTACATCGAACGAAGGCAACCTGATATCTAATCAGAGGTTCTAGTGTTCATCCTTGGGTGATACCAAGTGATCCTATAACCTTCATGCAACAGCCTAGAATCAGAATACATTTGAGCAATGATTAGTCGCGAAGATAAGCTTATGTGCACATTTTGCGATCAATGAGGGTCCAAAGAGGAAGGTCTTACATTTCTAGTGTTCTAGTTTCTTAACTTTCTACATTTTCTTCTTTTTCAATTTCTACAACTTGTAAGTCCTAGATATAAGGGGATGCACGACCAGAATAATATTTGGATTCTCGCACCTTTAAATCAAAGATCTCTCTCTAAACTGTGGAATCCCTTGTTACGACCATGAACAGCTGAT
The DNA here is from genome assembly GCA_905132885.1 of Moricandia moricandioides. Classification (NCBI taxonomy): domain Eukaryota; kingdom Viridiplantae; phylum Streptophyta; class Magnoliopsida; order Brassicales; family Brassicaceae; genus Moricandia; species Moricandia moricandioides. The sequence continues at coordinate 64,805 of CAJHQQ010002361.1, forward strand.
TGCTAGGAGTTCATTCTCTGACAAGCAAACAACTGTCTCGTAATCGTACAAAACAGAGTTCAATTGCTCTATGATCTTAGACACATTTACATTAAGAATTCTGATTCAGTTCTATTAAATACAATGTTCTGAAGATCATGTCCAATCTCAACCGCTCCAATCATCAAACCAAAAATCAACTCCAATATCTCTTCTCTCACCAAACCAAGCAGGATGTCTTCCTTCCGTAAGAAGGAGGATCAAGGAGACAAAGGGATCTCCGTCATCAGGGTTCATCACTCACCATAGGCAAGACAAGGGAGTAAGACTGAACTTAGACTGCTCTTGAGTTATAACACTTCATAATAGTCTTATCTCCTTGTAAAACTGCAAGCATTGTAGAATGATGTATCAGGTACCTTATAACTGGGCAATGACTCAAGAAGGACAGGAGAAGCAGTGAGCGTTGAGTAGATCAAGGAAAGTCTGACTGAAAAAAGCAAAATCCATGAGAAAGCAAAGGAAGACACAACAAAGCCATTCCAAGAAAGAGGCCAGAAAAGTGTTATTGAAGCTTGTTATCTCCTTGAATGACATATCTAGAAGTATAGTTAGTTCTGATCCTTAGACGAGAGCCACAAACAAGACGGTTGTGAGAGAAAGAGAGAGTGAAACCAAGATCAGCTTCAAGAGAGACAAGAAGGGTGTGTGTGTGTGGCAATTGAAGTCGATCGAGAATGCACACATAATGTTGAAGGCCATTAATCAGGGGTCTTTGTGTACCATCAACACTGATGTCTAAGACAGCAAAGACCCACTGGCCAATCCCTAGGCCTTATGAGGAACAACTACTCTTTTTCCCTCGATCAAGGTTTTATTACCCAAAAGTGTTTTTCTTTGGTGAGGTTTTACTGAAGGATTCTTCAAGGGCTCCAAGCTTGACTTAGTGATCACTAGATAGTCGAAGCATTATGAGGGGGAGCTGTAAACTGACAGGAAAATAAAATGGAGCCAATAGATTGAGTTTGGTGGATACGTTGGTTCCCGCTTCGCAAAGCCTAGGGCACAGAACCTCGCGTAAGAGATTGGTCTATAAGAAGCTTTAGAGTGTTTAAAGAATGTACTGTCAAAGCTTAGGGCTCAAGTCCAGGAGCCAGGGTACTCTAGAAACAACCATGTTAGAGACACTTGGGAGGTATGATGGTCGACCGTGCAAAATATAGGGCGAACCGTACGCGACTTTGTACGGACCGTGCAAAAAATAGGGCGACCCCAAAGAAAAGTTCCCATTTTTGGCCTGATTTTAAAGTGATGGTTGGGAAGTTTGTGCTAAAGAATTTAGGGCGAGATGGTATGGACAGGAGAGTCTCGTGTGTGACAATCGAACCGAATCGCCAAATATTTCACTAAGTCGGCGAAATGCTTTTCCCGGATGAACCTGAAATAAAGCCGTTGCCAAACTTTTAGGGGCGCAAGTTGATGCTTGTTCCCTGATCAAGAGGGAATTCAATTGCGGATCAAGGAAAGAAGCCAGGCCTCCAGCAAGAAGTAGAAGGTCGATGTAATCGACATGCTGGTTCTGGTTGTCACTTGCTGAGAAAGAAGAGTAAATAATAGGGAGACTATAAGTCGCTATGCGCACCCAAAGAACCAGCTCTGTATTCTAGTAGGAGTCCTCCATGGGCAAACCAATCCATCAAAGCATCCTTGCACTTGACTAGTATTCAAACTTGCACAGCTCAATCTCCTACTTCCTTTCATCTCATAGAGTGATTTATT
>CAJHQQ010002362.1:5000-66483 GCA_905132885.1 Moricandia moricandioides
TATCTCGATTTATTGTTCCTTAATTTCTAAGACAGATTTTGCAAACTTTTGGTTGACTAGATTTGCAAAAGATTTACAAAAGTGTTCCCTTTATTTTGCAAACTTTTGGTCAACCAGCAGCCAGCTGGTGGACTAGATTTACCGCTGGTTGACCAATTCCTTCCGCCCCAGAAACGATATGTCGTGAGAATTCCTCTCAAAAACTCACAAAAATGTTCCATGACTAGATCATAATGAAATAAATTTTGGTAAAACTCCATGAGTGACTCCAAGCAAATTTTACCAAAGATCGAAATCAAAGCGAAATGTTTCTCATAAAATATGCAGAAACATCACTACTTTGACATCTCCATATATAGCGCTGGTTTACTATTTTCATAAAACCGGTCACCCATTAATTTTCTGTAGCTAAAACTTTTTATACAAAACAGTCTACGGGAAAACAAGATTGGTATCATGCAAAACGACTTCGCAATATAAAAATGCGAATGAGGACAACCTAATCCTCGCTCGCAAACATCACGAGTAATATGCGAGAAATACTCTCCATTTACTTTTATGAGAAACACTTCTTGTAAAAAATACACGAAAAATCCTTCGTTAAGTCATATCAAGTCATACGAAACAAATTTCGAAAATAAACAAAACAGGTTTTACAGAGAAGTGTTGTAGATAATTTTCATATAGCAAAAAACAAAGTTGTATGATCCGTCTTTAGACAACCAGTCGGCTTTATCTCTATGCGCACTACAATCTAACAAATTTCTTCCTTTAGCCATGCGGCTTGCTGGATTCTGCCTTTCAATTCCCTTGGCTACATCCGAGCAGGAAATCTTCCTCAGACAAAAACGAAACAATTTTCATAAGACTAAAGGAAAATTATAAGAAACAATCATCGTATAACTGAAACCTAAGTTAGAAAATTGTTTTCTACAACCATCGGCCATCTTAACACGTAAACTTTGGCATACTTGGCCTATCAATCTCGACGAACTCTCTTTGGCCCTCGGCCAATTACACCTTCCCATAGAAGTTCGAACCAAAATTCGGCATCCCCTTAAAGGACAATTCTAAACTAAATTAATGTTAACACAAAAGTGGCATGGTCTAATCCTTGACCTACAACGTCCTTGGATATCCGACCGAACACAAACTTTACGCCAAGCCGAAGCATTTGAGCGACCATCGCTCAATCCAGTCACTTAACGGCAAAACGATAATCCACGATTCGTCTAAAAACGCCAAGTGACAATTACACAAATAATTATCGAATAACCCAGAAGCAGAAATCATACGATAAATTAAGTATAACAAGACTTAGTCCTAGCATCCAAACGGTTAATGGAAAATTTGAACTTGTCAACAATCGACTAAGTCTATATGCTCCATAATTCAGTTTAAGCCCCCAACGTTTTACCCATAAAAATATGGAATATATTGAAACGCTCGTAACAAAGCTCCCAAGGCTACACGAAACATCCTTAAAAATTCAGGAAGTAAATCTCGGAAGGCCAAATCTTCACAAATCACAATGTAGGAAGAAGCTTCTTCCCATGGACAAATTTACGCGACCTCTTGGACCTAATTCCTAGATCACAAATCAAACAATTTAACATCACAACAGAAACTACAGTTTTGGCTACAAAACATCCGCAAACAAACCAAAACATTTCCCTGCTGCAATGTTAAAACAAATCCCTCTCGCCAGAAATTGGTTCGATCAGAAAAACGGTGTTTGATATGAAAGACACTTTCGATTAATTCGCTATACAATCAAACTTGGGCTGCGAAAACATCCTTCAAACAAACCGAAGTATATCTTGGTCCTAAGGTCAAACACGACTTTCACGCTAAACACGAAAAACTTCTCTAACACGTTCTCATAACGTAAAATTATACTTGAAAACAAAATCGATTCTTTAGTGCTGCGAGATGTCGCAGACGAAGAACCAGATTTCAAAGTAAAATATCTTCCTAGATGAAATTTCTATCTCAGAAACTCAAACAGTCACACGCACTAACATCTTCTCAAACATACATCCTTCGCGAAGGCTCAAGCTCAAACGGTAACACTTACCGTTCCGTATGTTGCTGATCAAAACAAACGAACTCCAGCGTCCTAAACAGACTTAGCCATCTCTCCTCATAGATATCGACTCTCAAACATCTGACACGCGGATAATTGCGCGCTATAAAGGAAATCTGAAATTTTGGTCAGTACTTCCAGATGACTTCAGAAATGTCTTTGGAGAGATTCTCGTTTCCAGATCAATGCAAGTCACATAAGCTGAGAACTTTTTGTAGACTTCAATATTGAGATGGAATCAGGTCGAAACCGCAATGGGTGATTTAAGCCAAACAGTCATCACAAACCCTAAACCGAAAGTAAGCCTAGGTCTTGCCCTAAACCCACCATAGTGGTCTCAAACATCTCAAGGCATAGTATCAACGGACTGATACGAGATTCCAAAATATGTCCATTCGATAATATTTGTACGTTTATGAGACTCTGCGAACTAAAAGCCTTCGTGTATTATCATCCTATACAACGACAACTGTAACGGTCCGCTGAGCATCATATATAAGATGACAATTTACACTCTTTCTCTCATCTCCGCATATGGCTACTCTATACATTTTTCAAACGAGATAATCCACGACTTCATAAATCCAAAGCAAACAGCCTACAAGGCTAGTCTCTAGGCCGACAAAGGTCCAGTATAAAATGCCAATGGCAGTAACATGCTCAAAAATCTCTAAACGACACATAACTAGACCGTAAACATCTGACTAGAAAACAAGTCGTAAGAATCTTAACTGCAAGATTAACTACGAAATGCTTGATCCCTTTGACAAGGGTACATAGGCAGCCTTCAAAAGGTGCAACCCCAATCATATCACATTCCATTCTTAGGAGAATGAGCCGACCACTTCAACTTAAAAAAAATGGTTTCGCCAACGGATCTTTTTAACCATTGATTCCACCTAACACGCCTATCAGTACCTCGTAATAAATTACACGAAAAATCTGACGAGTTGGGAGGCTAACTGCTGGGGTCAAAATCGGTCATGGCAAAATCAACGGCTAAAATCCTCCAAGAAATTGTGCCTTTAGCAGATATGCTCTAGAAATGTCGAAGAAACTATACGGCATAGGCCAAACGAATTTGCATAAGGATACAAGAACAAAATTCATATATCTCATCCCGTACAAGGAATAAAATAATTTCTATCCAAGTATGAAAAGATCATAAAAACTTTCTCGTGGAAGGTTTTTGCGATAAATGACGAGTTTTAAGAAACAATCTTTCGCTAAACAAATTCGGAAAGTTTCCGAGGAAAAAGTCATAGTATAATCTATGAGATGATTTCTGTAACACAACTTTCTGAAATTACTTACGGGAAAAGCTCTTATAAAGAAAACAAAGTAACTTCCAAAAATACGATAAACCGAGAAACCGCCACGTCCCGACTTCTCATCGTCTTATTGCTTCTAGGTCATCTCTCCCTGACCGTTGAACCATGTCGCTATAAAGCGACCAGACCACCCTCTCCATGTCTCGTCGCCAACGCAGTACGATTCCAGCTCGTCCTCCTTGCTTGCTGGCGAAGAGACCATCTTCTCTAGTGTCTCGTTGCCAGCAGGAGACAACTAGGGCACGACCTCATTGCCATCTTGCGACGAGACCATCTTCTCTGTGTCTCGTTGCCAGCAGGCACCGTCTCGGGCTCATCCTTGTTTCCATCTGGCAACAAGACCATCTTCTATGTATCTCATCGCCAACAGGCGATGACTATATCTCTTCGCCAGCTGGTGATGAGACCATCTTCTCCATTTCTATTCACCATCACTAAAAGAATCGGGATCGTCCTCGTCGCCCGCTGGCAAAGAGACCATCTTCTCTGTGTCTCATCACAAGTAGAGGACGACTCGGGCTCGTCCTCGTCGTCAGATAGCAACAAGACCATCTTCTCCATGTATCATTTCCAGCAGACGATAGAATCAGGCTCGTCTTTGTCATCACCAGCTGGCGACAAGACCATCTCCTTCGTGTCTCGTAGCAAGTAGGTAACAACTCGGGTTCGTCCTTGTTGCCATCTGGAAACCACACCTCCTTCTACTTGTCGTTATGAGGCGGTGTCAACCTCGCTATATCTCAATCACACTTTCTATTGTTTTGTCCTTATTTGAGTTACCATTGCTATTTTACGATAAAAATAGCAAAGACTTCTTTTCTAGTAAAACTTCGAATCAGTCGTATGAAGATAACGGTTAACTTAACACCATTTGTATCTTAACTATGTGATTGGTATTCATCATCCTATGAAACCATCATCGTACTGAAGGTGATTTCTCCGAAAGAAATCGTAAAAACGCTTAAGTCGAACAACAACCTGAGAAGGTCTAAAACGCAGCAAATAGCCAACTTACGATTTTAGATGATCATGAGCCTAAACTAAAATGATTGTTTACTTGATTTTTTTAGAATATAAATGGAAAATAAGATAAATATCAAACTTCCTGGATAATCATGACGATCGAGAGGATAAGGAAGATTTCCGCAAAGAGATAGACTCGAATCAGGGGCAGAAAAGGAAAGATGACCGTGCAAGGAACGATATTAGGCTCTTAAAATTCTTTGCACTTAGAAAACTTAGGTTTTATTCTCGACATGTGTGGTTTCTATGACTGACACTTAATTACTAGACAAACTTAAACATGCAGTCCGAAATCAACAAAACCTTTTTGTATCTTTTTCGTCTTTTGTTATAGAGCTGCGACTCAACTAGGTTTGAGGTTTTTGGTGGCTAAAACTAGGTTACTCGCTGAAAGCTCTTGCAGCCAAAGCTTTTATAATATTTTGTAATGCTCGCAATGATCTTACATGGATTCAAAATAAAGATATACTTTAAAATTTTTTGTTATGTTATCTTTCTGTATTTTCCGTATTTAGTTGGTCACTTGTCATTGGCTATAGTAGAGAATCTGGGCTCAAGGAAAGTAAGGTATTCTTTGCTTTCTTCCGTTCACTAAAATCGACACTGCGAATTTTGGTTCCCACAATAGGTATTTATACCCTTAAGGTTAACTAACTAATCTATATTTAGGGTTTAGATTTGAGGGGAGGGGGTTTTTAAAGGGCGGGGTTTAGGATTTTAGTAAATATATAATAAAAATTGAAAATATTTTTTTTCTTAAATAGGTTCAAAAAGAATTTTGTTAATTTTGAAAAAAATAGAAAATAAGAAAACTTTGAATTTGACAACATATAATTTGGAATTGAAAAAAATATATTTTAATTTTTTAATGAATTAATATTTATTTAAGTATATATTTATATTTATATATCTATAAAGTAAGAGTAATAAAGAAGGTATTTGTGAAAATGTTTTAGTGAAGATAAACCTGAATAATGGTATAAGCAATGTGGTAAACTTAAAGAAAATATTACACTAGAAATCACTTTTAAAGTTTCTAATTACAACATAGTCCACTTTCTTTTACTGTGACACTTTCTCCAACTAAAACTGATTTTAAAACACTAAAGTTACCCACGTTTAGTTACTCATTAGTTAATTCTTAACCAATTTACTTTTGTCCAAAATTCAACCCTCTCTTCTCTTACAACGGCTGATGCAGCATCATCATACCTTCACCACCAAAAAAAATTATTTCCATATATCGTTTTTTAGGTTTCATTTTCTTATGTTGATTTCTTTTTATTAGATTTTCTATTTTTAAGAGAGTTAAGTTATTATAAACCTTCTTTTAAGACCTATATAAGGCGTTGTAAGTCGGCTTTGATATGCAGTTTTTGAAAGTTATTAATACAAGAGTTTTATCTTAAGTTTTGCATTGATTTGATTAAATTCATCAATTCGAGAGTCTTGCGTCGAATTTGATTCAGTTATTCGATACAAGAAGTCAGGGCTATGGAGATTTAACCTAAATCCCTATATTTCAGCTGAGTTACCGTCGATACGCTGCACCAGGTTGGTATCAGAGCTCTGCTACGTTCCTTGTTTGTCATATCCACGGCAACAACTCATCGAGCACCGTTACGCCCTGAAGAAGAAATCACTCACGTCGCCATTGCTGAGCTTCAAACCCAGATGGACAACGATCACCGCCACCCTCCAAGCTCTTAATGTTTAACGTCAACCACCACCAGTGTGCGACAATGTTGAACAACATAACGAGGACAGAGATGATGAAGATGACGACGCAAAGCAGTTTGCAGCAGTCGATGATAATCCCTTCGCTCCTCTCCATAATAACCATGCACTTGCACGTGATGATGGCCAAGTATTTAATGATGATTTTCAATGGGAAAAAGGTTTCAAAACAAAGTTACCAGATTTTCATGGTAATTCATCAGCCGAAGAGTTGCTCAATTGGATAGTCACAGTAGAAGATATTCTGGAGTTTAAAAGGGCACCGATGGAACATTGTGTTCCGGTTCTGATGATGTGTTTTCGTTGAAGAGAAGCGGCATGGTGGACACAATTGAAGACAACTCGAGCTCGTCTCGGAAAACTGAAACTTCTCGCTTGGAACTACGATCAACTCATGTTCCAACGTCTACATAATATTTGTCAAGGAACTCACTCTGTTGATGAATATTCCACCGAATTTTTTTTTGCTTCTAACACGGGTTGATATCCAGGATTCTGAACGACAATTATTTGCTCGATTCACTGCCGGTCTTCGTCAACAAATACAGCACATCATCAACTTTTTAATCTGTTAAAGTTATCAGAAGCTCACCAACAAGCTCTCACCATTGAACACAAACCAAAAGCAATTTTTCTTTGACTACCGCTTGCCCGACCCGTCCTGCTCAGCAACAACAACAGAACGCAAACCCCACTGATACGTCGCTACCTCAGAAAACTGAGACTGCCCTCGTGCCTTTTACGAACAATAAAAATCCTAGACCATCTTCACTTCGTGGTTTTTCTTGTGGCGAGATCGGTCACTGTCAGTCCAGTTCCCCAAAATGAAGTCACAGGGGTCTTCTCCTTGATACTGCTGGCAATGACGTAGAGGTTATCTATGATGAGGAATAATAGAAGTCATTGAGGATACCGAGGACCTTGTCGCAGACAGTGGACCTTGCTTGATGGTTCGGCGTGTTTGTCTTGCTCCACGTCACATTGATGAAAACCTCAACGACATAACCTGTTCCACTCAAAGTGTACAATTGAAGGTAAGGTTTGTAAATTCATTATGGATTCTGGAAGTAGTGAAAATGTGGTTGCTCAAGACATTGTCAACAAACTCAAGCTGACAACGAAGCTCCACCCATGTCCTTACAGACTGGCGTGGCTGGATCCGAAAACTGACTTGGTCATTACTCAACGTGCTCCTGTATAGTTTTCTGTTGGAGGTACATTCAAGAACCAAATTCACTGTGATGTAGCACCGATGGATGCTTGTCACCTCCTCTTAGGACTCCCTTGGATATTTGATTATTGAGTGCAACACGATGATTATCGAAATACCTACAGCTTTCATTACAACAATCTCAATTTCACTCTACAACCCTTTTTTCCCGAGAAACAGAACACACCATCAGCACCAGTCCTTATCTTACAGCGAAAACGTTTTGAGTAAACACTTTGAGAAGAGGAACGTGTTCTGATACTTATCAACTAGGCTACATGATCGTCTTTACCATCAATTCCATAACACTTTATAAGTCTTTTCGAGGAGTTTTTGGGATGTTTTCCCGACGAGTTACCACCCGGCCTTCATAATCGAAATCATTACCGTATGAGAGCATGGCGAACTTAGACAACAAGTTGAGGATCTCGTGGTAAAAGGATATTTGCGTGAAATTATAAGTTCGTGTACAGTCCCAGCTTTGCTTATACCAAAAAGGATGGATCATGTAGAATGTGTGTAGCCGTGCTATAAATAATATTACAGTACACTATAGATTTCCCATTCCCGTCTTGACGATCTATTAGAACAAATTGGAGCTGCAACGATTTTCTCTAAGATGGATCTTCGAAGTGGTTATCATCAAATAGAATCCGTCCAAGAGACGAATGGAAGACAGCATTTAAAACTCGAGAAGGACTTTTTGAGTGGCTTGTCATGCATTTCGGTTTATCAAATGCACCGAGAACCTTCATGCGCGTTATGAATCAATCTCTTCTTCCTTTCATCGGAAATTTCATGGTCGTTTATTTTGATGCTATTCTGATCTTTAGTATGTCATTAACAGAGCCTCTCACACACTTGAGATAAGTGCTTCTTGTTCTCCGTCGCGATCAGCTAGTTGCCACGCTAAAGAAGTGTGAGTTCGTCTCTCTTGAGGTTCAGTTCCTTGGGTATATCATCGCATCATAAGGGCTAGCCGTAGACCCAGGAAAAGTTTAGGCGATCAAATATTGGCCTGCTCCGACTACATTCTCCGAAACTCGACGTTTACATGGTTTAGCATCTTTTTATCGAACATTTGTGCCACAGTTTAGCAGTTTGATGGTGCCTCTCACCGATTGTATTCATCGTGATGGTGCCTTTTCTTGGACTCCTGAGTGGCTACAGGTTTTGTGATCATTAAAACAAAGTTAATATCAGCACCTATACTATCTCTTCCAGATTTTACTCAAGTATTTGAGCTACATTGTGATGTTTCTAAATTGGGAATTAGTGCTGTCTTAAGTAAGCATAACCGGCCTATCGCCTTCTTTAGTGAAAAGCTGGTCGGAGGTCGTTTGCGTTATAGTACTTACGATGTGGAATTTTATGCACTGGTTCAAGAAATCATGCAATGTAGACATTATCTTTTCCATAAAGATTTTTTTCTCTATACAGATCACGATGCGTTAAAACACTTGAGTAGTCAAGATAAGGTCTCAGCTCGTCATGCATCGTGGGTGTCTTACTTGCAACAATTTACATTTGTTACCAAGCAAACGTCGGGTGTTTCGAATCGAGTTGCAGATGGGCTGAGCCGTCACCATTCTTTTCTGAGTGTTCTTCACGTCTCAGTCCCGGGATTCGCAGCCTTTGCTGATTTATATGAGTCTGATGATCTCTTAGGTCAAATTCTTTTTGACATCCAGAATGCTTTTCTCGTGAATTCACTCTTCATGATGGGTTTCTTTTTCGTGGTGACCGTCTCTACATTCCGGACTGCAGCCTTCGCCTTCAACTTATTGCTGAAACACATAATGAAGGTCATAATGGTCGCAACCGGACGTTGTACTTGCTCTCCCAGTCATATTTATGGCCTGCCTTGAGACGCGATTTTGAGCGTTTTTGGATGAAGGTTGATGAACACGATCGGTCGGATACACACGGTGGCTTCGTATTTGGTCACGTTCTCATCCTCACGCATACCTATTGAGTCCAATGGGAGACCACAACATGACAGGGAACTTGAACTCCAATGGAGAGGGTGCTCCTCTGGTGATGAACGATGACTCTGGTGATGATATAGCCCCGGAAGCTAGGATGGTGATATGGTCTATGAAATGGTGATGGTTGAGAAATCGATAAAGATGAAATGGTTGATGGATGAACTACTGTCCCTTCATGTCCAAGATAAAATGAAACAAAGGAAGAATAGTGAGTTTATGAATAATGAAAATAAGAACATAAACTAAAAGTTAAAGAGATGGAATTGTTGATGGATAGTTGTTCGAAGATGGATGATGGAAGGATGATGTTGGATAGATAATGAGTGACTCTCTCAATCCGTGGGTGTTGATTGGCTCTCTCAATATGTGTATCAAGAATCCTGAATCTCTCAATGAACCTATGAACCATGATCTCTATAGCCTCCTAATGTATCTCACACATAGAAACTAAAGAATAACTCATAGAACACTCTTTGACTGAAAATACATATGTATGCTTTTTATTGATTGAAAGGTGAATCTAAAATGTACAAATGTGTCTTCTTATATAGAGAACGGGCTTAGACAGAGACCAAATGGTTATATGAAAAGAAATAAAAATAAATAAACAAAAGGCTGAAATGGTACTAATCAAGATCGAAATATAGCCGTTGGAGAGATATCTTTGGGATTTTGTCTTGGCTTGAGCTTCTTTGAATCGGGACAGTTTAAGGGGATAAGATAACTTCTTTGGACCTACCTGGGAGATTGATAAGTTCTTATCTCTTCCATAAACATAAAGGAATATAGCTGTTAGATTTTGAATGATTGAGACTCCAAATAAGGTAAGTGTGTCCAAAAATAAATCCTCCTTATCCTATGCTTGCTGCTCCATGGTAATATGTAGGAAACACGTCCTGGATGGTTATATTGGTCCTCTAAATTCCTTGGTTTGTGCATAAAGTCTTCTGGTCGGAGTTTCTGGATTGGTAAATGATCAAACCGAAAGATTGCCAAATCTTTCCATAATCGGTTCCGGTTTGGTTGGATGATTTCTTCAAGGATCCGCATGATCCAGTTTGGTCTGCTTCCTAAGATATTGTAGAGGGACTCAGAATCTGGAAAAAGTCTCCTTGTTTCCAAACTTGAGTTTGGTTTAATGGCAAACCCAGATCTCCCAGTTTAGGCAAGTGTAGAACTCGTTTAACCGGTTTTGGAGATTGGGACTGTCATGTCCCCGATCCTAGATAGATCCTTGGACTCGGCCATGGTGTGGGGAGATGCACTAGATATGTCATAAGACCTTACGATAGCATATCATGGCTGGGTAAGTAGGTTAAGGGCATTAGAGGGCTGAGACTTAACCAAAATAAGGTGCCAGATCAGGAAAGGGAGCTGGACAAATGTCATGGCAGCTGGGCGATGCGGTAAGCCAGCTTGAACAGCTAGGAGGAACAAGGAGTAGCTCAAAGTAGCACACAGAAGTAAAGGCCAGCACGGGCAGCTGGAATGCTAGCTCACCCAGCCGGGGGAGTGGCTCACGACCAGCTAGGCTCAGCTAGATGGGCGCAGGTCACCGAGGTGGAGGTAAGCTCCAGCAGCTGGAGTTCTAGCTCACCCAGATAGGACAGCTAGTAACCAGCTCATATCAGCTAGGTGGAGTGTTCGAGTCATGGGCGGTTATGTGTCCGGGCTTGGTGTTCCATGGTGTCGAGGGGTATGAGATAGTGGCAAATGGGTCAGGCACGTAGGTAATCACGGTGGACTTGGAATCTATCAGCCCACATGCAAACAGAACAGTCGGGGGTGGTTATTAGGCACATGGATGGGAATAAACGGTTGGCACCCGTTCGGCCAACCGCATACTCCTGTTCGCCCAAGGGGACGGTTACCGAGTCCCACACTATAATGTAGGGACTCTGGTGTAGAAAAGAATACCCTTCGACAGAGGAAAAACTCTGGAGAAATTGAGATAAGTAAATAAGGAAAGAAAGAGGGTGTGGACGATCAAGAAACCGATCTTTGGTGGTATCTATCCGTTCCGGTGTGGAAACTGATCGTGTGTAGGAGAAATCATGTAAAGATGGTGAACAAGGAAAAGGAGAAGGTTACGGAGAAGGGCGTGAGTACACCAGAGCGAACACCCAAGGTGAGTAGTGTGATCCGCACCATCCACCCTTAGCCATTGTGGAATTTCCATGTGGGCTTGGGGCGGTTTGGGACGGTTACATTCATCTATCCTCTTTGCTTGCTTGATCACTTTCTTGTATTCATATGCGGTCAAGTGGAATGTTCTAATACATGGGAATAGGAACCAAGGCCTTTGGCCGATTTATTAGTGATTCCCCCGACCACCGGTTGGATTTGTTATGTGACCGGATTGCCGGGGATCATCACCGTTAGGTTTAGACTTGTAGAGGAATTCTTCAGAGTTTAATTATATATATATATATAGATAGTGACTGATCTAGATAGGAATCTAGACAAGGCTGAATGTTAAGATTTTGGGATATATAAGTTTTAGGAAATAAATAGAGGAACCGAACCATGGATGTATAGGATGGATTGTCAGGTTATCGGTTGTAGATACTTATATCATTGTTATGGTTGTATTGTTTCAGGATCTGACAAGGAACATGGTAAGGCTAAGGAGCCGTGAAGACCTTGGCCGTGATGGATGTGTGATGTTAGGATATAATGAAATTTCCGAACTTATGTTAGCCTAATTTGCAACTGAACCTATGTATGAATCTTATGTTTATATTTATACAATGAATGTTTTCTTTCTATCTATCTATTCGGTTAAATATCATGCATTAGATGAACTACATGTGGCTTAGAAATAACCTATAAATATTTGAATATACATGAATCAAACAACTTAGATGTATAGGTAAGATTGCGGACTGGTTGGATTGAGGAACCCAGGTTTGTGTCTTACAAGTTGGTATAAGAGCATGCTTGATTATAGGAGAGTGGAGTTATAGGTGATCATCACACATCCGGCTGTTGGGTCTCACGGTAAGGTTAAATTGTTTGTTAGCATTTAGGATTTGTGCGGTTTTACGTTTTGTCTTGCGAATTAACTTGGTGGAATCCTTAGGGTGGAAAAAGCAAGAAGTCCCGGAAGGGCAAGGAGGCAGCTGAGGCATCCGGACCTGTGGATGCATTGGAGCTGAATCCACAATAGGAATTTCCTACTCAACTTGAAGGGGTGACCAATGCAAATGAATTTCTTGTTAACCAGCTCAACCATACTGGGGTTCAGCTAGGTACAGCCGGGGAACAGCTGAATGAAGCTGAAGGACAGCTGGATGGAGCTGGAAAGCAGCTGGAGCTGGACCGGGAAGAGGGAGTTGAGTCTTTCCATGATGGTAACCGATCTGATCAGGACAATTGTCAAAGTGTTAGGCCGATTGACCAGGTAACGGAACCTTCCATGAGGGAGGTGTTGGATGAGGTCAAGCTGATGAAAAGTCAAATCCTGGCAATGACTCAAGTGTTCACACAGATTGTGAACACTTCGGTGGAACAAACCACAAAAGCTCAGGTAGTAGCTACAAGGGTTATTGGCCGAGTTGCACATGTAGCCGAAGTGGTTGATCTGGATCCACCAGCTAGAGCAGCTAGGAAGGTGGACTATTTGAGCTTATTGGAGCACATATCACGCCTGGGTACAAAACATTTTGCTGGAAGTGTTGATCCTTTGGAAGCAGATGAGTGGAGGAGCCGGTTGATTCACAACTTCAGCTCAACTCGTTGTACGGAGGATTACAAGAAGGACATTGCGGTTAATTTCTTGGAAGGCAACGATCACAACTGGTGGTTAGCTCTGTACAAACGTACCAATGGCACCATTGAACGTTTTGCCGATTTTAAGGTTGAGTTCAACCACAAATACTTCCCAGCTGAGGCATGGGACAGTTTGCAGTCCAAATTCCTGGACCTGGTTCAGGGACGTAGGACTGTTTGAAAATATGAGGAGGAGGTCAACTGGCTCAGGCGCTATGTGGGTAAGGATCTGGAGGATGAGGAAGTACAGATTCGCCGGTTCATACAAGGCCTTAGGGTTGAACTTAGAACTTCCTGCTCAGTCTTCACTTTCCACACTCTTTCCGAGCTGGTTGAACGGATGGCTATGTTGGAGTCCAACCTGGAAGAGGAGGCTAATCTCAAGTCTAAGGGTCATGCAGCTGTACATGGGCAAAGTAATGACCGGAAGAGGAAGAGGGACCAGATGGATGAGGGCAAAACCTCGAGGGTTAGACCCGAGTGTCCTAAGTGTGGTCGGAACCATGGAGGCGAGTGCTGGAAATCCATGGGAGCTTGTACTCGTTGTGGTAAGATGGGTGATTTTGCTCGGGAGTGTCCGGGTGCGGGGAATTATCCTAGGACTTTCCACACCTGTGGCAAGACGGGACATTACTGAAGGGACTTCCCTAACCAGCAGTCGGGGCAAGTTAAAAATAAAAGCAAAACAAGAAAGCTGCACCAGAACCGGGGCCAGACCTCAGCACCGCGTGTGTATGATCTGTCCAAGGACACAGACGGGTCTGGACCATTCAAAGCGATCACTGGTAACGTTTAAAACTCATACTTTTAAATTCTATAGAACTGCATGGTACATAACCTATAATGGCTAGACGCTTGGTTGGGTCTTATGTAAGGACCTTAATTATTGGTGTTGTTGAAACAAACGTATTGTTTGATACTGGATCTACACCCAGTCTCGTGAGTCCATATATGATTGGGAAAGGATTGTTTAGTATAGAGGAAGGGGGTGGTCTCGGTATGGTGAATGCAGCCGGTGGGAAAGTAATGCATTCATTAGGCCTGGTAAGGGACATCCCTGTGATGATCCAAGATAGGGTGATGCCCGTGGATCTGGTTGTGGTAGGCGTAAAGAATCATGAGGTGATCTTGGGAATGGATTGGCTTGGGAAGAATCGGGCCACCATGGATTGTGACCGGGGTAGGGTGCAATTCAAGAGTGGGTGTGGAGCGCCGATCAGGTTCCAAGGTATACGAACGACCTCGGGATGCTTAGTGGTTTAAGTTATCTAGGTGGAAAGGATTCTTGGAAATGGGTGTGAAGCCTTTTTGGCCACCATTTTCACTAAGGAGGTTGTCGGAGGTGGTGACCCGGATGGGATACAGTTGGTACAAGAGTTCCATGATGTGATTGGGGCGCTACAGGGTTTTCCACCTGATAGGGCTGACCTGTTCATCATTGATCTTGAACCTGGAACGGCCCCAATATCCAAAAGTCCGTATGGCTCCTACCGAGATGGCCGAGCTAAAGAAGAAACTTTAGGATTTATTGAATAAGGGTTTCATACAACCCAGTGTGTCGCCTTGGGGAGAGCCAGTCCTATTTGTGAAAAAGAAGGACGGTAGTTTCAGGCTGTGTATTTATTACCAAGGGTTGAACATGGTGACTATAAAGAACAAGTACCCTTTCCCCCGAATTGATGAGCTATTAGACCAGCCTTAGGGGAGCTAAGTGGTTCTCCAAAATTGATTTAGCTTCAGAGTATCATCAGATTCCCGTTGAACCAAATGATGTGAAGAAGACGACATTCGGGACGAGGTATGGCCACTATGAATTTTTGGTTATGCCCTTCGTTTTGACTAATGCACCAGCCGCATTCATGAAGATGACGCATGGCATCTTCCGAGACTTCCTGGATAAGTTTACAATCATCTTTATAGATGATATACTTATATACTCTAAAGGTAAGGAAGACCATGACAAGCATCTCCGGGTTGTACAGGAGAGGTTGAGGGAACACCAACTCTTTGCCAAGTTAAGCAAATGCAGATTTTGGAAAAAGAGTATTGGGTTCCTAGGACACATAGTGTCTGAGGAAGGGGTCTCGGTTGACCT
This sequence comes from Moricandia moricandioides, assembly GCA_905132885.1. Taxonomy (NCBI): domain Eukaryota; kingdom Viridiplantae; phylum Streptophyta; class Magnoliopsida; order Brassicales; family Brassicaceae; genus Moricandia; species Moricandia moricandioides. Next base: position 20,242 of record CAJHQQ010002362.1, read on the forward strand.
AGAGAAGATTAATTGCATACATAAATGGCCACGACCCAAGAATGCTACCGAGGTTAGGAGCCTCTTAGGGATTTCCGGTTACTACCGGAAGTTTGTCAAAGGATTTGCAAGTTTGGCCCAACCTATGACACAACTGACTGGTAAGGATGTGAAGTTTGCATGGTCAGAAGAATGCAAGCAATTTTTCTCTTCTCTAAAGGCTATGCCAACTAGTGCACCTGTTCTTGTGTTACCTGAGGTAGACCAACCATATGTGGTGTACACAGACGAGTCCATAACCGGATTAGGCTGTGTACTTACCCAACATGGGAAGGTCATAGCCTACACCTCACGACAACTAAGAAAGAATGAGGGAAACTACCCAACCCACAACTTGGAAATGGCTACGGTAGTGTCTGCCTTGAAGATTTGACGATCACACTTGTATGGTGCTAAGGTGCAGAACTTAACCAACCACAAAAGTCTCAAGTACATATTCACTTAACGTGAGTTGAATTTGAGGCAGAGGCGGTGGATGGAGTTTGTGGCCGACTATGATCTAGATATTGCTGACCATCTGATAGGGCCTGATATTTACCACTATTGTGACATGATATCAGCTCTGTTTAGAGTCTATTATATGTTTTTGGAGTATGTTTTAGATTATTTTCAGGTTAAGGTACGTTCTGGAGAACTTTGGTGATACCGGAGCTTTTAGAGATGCAGAAGTGCGCAGATGTGTCAGATGTTTAGCAATGGATGGAGACCTTCCCACAGTGCGATTGAGCTGATATTGTGATAGATGATAGATATTTTAATTATATTTCTAATTCCACCGGTTTGAGGTTCATCGGACGGTTAGATCTAATGTTATGCTCAATTTATTGAAGAGTGGTCTGTCTGCCTTGTGAGAGGAAGCTGTCGAGGGGATGCATGAGTGTTGATCGACGGCACAGCCTTACCATCGATCAACCGGTGATCCCAGAAGACAAGCCCGACTTGTTTTATGACCGACTTAAGCCCAAATGTCATGGCAAGTTACCAGAATACCCATGCACGAGTTTAGACCTAATTTATATAGTTTTCTAAGCCATTGTTGACGGCTAAGCTTTGTTTTATCTATTGTTCTAGAGTTAGGGCAGAAGGGAGGAACTCCTTCAGAGTCCTCCTGGAACTCCTTTGGTTTTTTATTTGATTTTTATTCTCTATATATTCTATTCATCTATGATTTCTGTGACAAAGATCATGTCTAAGTAAATCCCTTGTAAGGTTTACGGTTTATTAATGGTATTGATTGATTAGCCAAAAAATAGAATTGCTAGGGTGATTATTAGATCTATCAATATAATTGTCTTTATTGCTTGTTTTCTAGAGTAGCTAACTAGAACCCTGATCATAGGATAGTTAGGCGCAAGCGAGAGCATGGTCTACTACCATAATTAATCATGTTGAGCTAGGTTGCTAGAAACAAACGAGAATTGATTTAGTTAATTTAGTGAGGATATCGATTAGGTCTTAATGCTTGACTCGAGAGATCATCGATTGATGCAAGATCATTGCCATCGATCGACGGTCATTCCGTGTCAACAAGCAAGAGTTGTGAAATCGGACTTAGTCAATAGATTAGACTCGCAGCGAGAGCTGGTCGTCTTTTACATTAGGTATCGAGTTATATTATTAAAACCATTAGATTATATCCTCTATAATCCATGTGCCTGAAACCCTAGATCTAGCTATTTATTATTATTGTTTACTTATCAATCAATTATCTGTTATAGTTTATTTACTGCTTATTAATCTATTTGCCTAGCTTAATCGAGTGTATTGAGTTTATTGTGTGCCCACTCTCCCTGTGGATTCGATCCCTAAATACTACAGTTTGACCTTTCTTGGCAAGAGTAGTTCGTAGGGTTAATTTGATAGAGTTTACATTGAAATACATAAAAACCCTCCTTTCAAATTTGGTGCCGTTGCCGGGGAGCAAGGATTCGCCATTCGACTCAATTTGTTTGATTAGTCTAGGTATTTTTCTATATTAGTTTACTTACAGAAAAAAAATTTCTTGTGTTTCAGGTACATACTAGTACCAGGAAGAAATGAGGAGAGCATTTTTGGGTTCTTCAAAAAAGGAACCTGCTGATTCGTGCACGATCCATAAGTCTACAAGGACAGTCGACACCCTCCAAGCAGTGATCGCTAGCAAATAGAAGCGAGCATCGATCGACACCAATACTTCACCGTCAACCGATACTAACATCATGACATCAATCGACACCCACACTTCGCCGTCGATCGATACTACTTGCGAGAAGATAGAGTAGGTTGAAGTAATCACACTGAGAGTTGACAAGAATGGCATCTTACGAGACGAAAGAGATCGTGCGCACAACAGTGCAGGGCAATTGATTCATGAACATGGGACTTAAATCCCTGATGCTACTGCTGTTACTGTGAATTCTGAGATTGAACGACAAAAGCCACTTAGAGACTACAACAGGCCTGAGGACTCCTAAGCCAAAAGGTCTTGGATGCGTCGTTCTGCACCACAAAGGAATTTCTTTGAGCTGAATACTGCATATATATCTCTTGTGGGTCAGCATCCTTTTCCTGGTCTTCCTCATGAATGTCCCACTAGCCACGTTGAATCATTCGATGATTTAGCGTCAACCATTAAGTGCAATTGAGTCTCTGAAGATTGCTACTTCTTCAAATTATTCCCCTACTCTCTTGCTGGAGAAGCAGCATGTTGGTTCAAGAGGTTGCCACCAGGATCTCTCACTACCTGGAATGACATCACGAACGTCTTTCTCACCAACTTTCTCTATGATACTGAAGCAAATATGAAGATCAAGATGGAAGCTATGCTGACATAGATGGTAGAGGAATAAAAAGAAGAAGAATAAGAAGAAGGATACGGAGAGCTGAGCAGAGTAGAAGAAGACGATTTGAGTGATCCAAATTTATCATCGATCGACACTAAGACTTCAATGTCGACCGATGTTACGACCTCAACATCGATCGACACTAACCCCTGTTGTTGATCGACACCATTCTTGGATCTAGAGGAATTTGTGAAGCAGTTGGATGAAGCACAACCTAAAGATTTGGGTCAGGACTCATAGCATAAGCTTAATGACAATCAGCACACTTCGAGAAGAGATCTGGAAACTTCACCAAAAGCAGGCATCAATCGACACCCACCAGAGAGCATCGATCGACAGCCACCCAGCTTCATCAATCAACACCCATTATTGGAAGAAAAGCCAAGTTACATGATTGAACCAAGACCGGTTGAGGAGAGAATGCACGTGTCCAAGACCTCACACCTTTCTGTCCCTGAACATCTATGACCATCTATCTGCACAGAAGAAGCTGCTGGTTTTCACAAAAGAGCGAAGATGGTACATGACCCTGTGAAGTTTGTGGTTCCCAGTGCTGTTTTTGACGTTGAATCTCCTATTCCACAAGATGGAAGTGTGCATATGGATCTTTACGTTGATATATTTGATGATCTTCAGCATACAATTATTTCTCAGAGAGTATTGAAGTATGAAGGTGACACTGATCAAGGACCATCAGTCGCAGCATCGATCGACACCATCACTGGTGAATCATTCGACGCAGCCATTGGAACATTTATCGACATCAACACTAGATAAAAGCAGAATGAGGTTGAAGTGTTTCGTAATCTTTTTGATGGAGGCACCACAGGATAAGACAAGTCTGGGGGAAGAAGAAGAGGAATTGGAAGAAGAGATAAAGGACCAAGGGTGGTCCTAAGTTATCATTGATTCCTCACTTCTCAGATGGTGTCAAGAAATACAGAGTGTGCAGCAGATGCTTCTTGCAGCTATTTCCAAAGCTTTGAGCACTCATTGTTGCTAAGATGATAAACAAAGGAGAAGAGTCAATGGATTATTTCAACAAAAAAGGTTGATGAAGCTGAAGACATTGGATATTGGGAACTCTTTTGGAGCAAGTCCCCAATCTCATCAGGACTGAATCAAAGTTTCCAAAATGTTGAGCTAAAGACTATAACCAAGCGCTGAGTGGGAGACAACCCTTTGTTTAGTAAGTTTTATTTAGGTTTTACTTATAATACTATTTACTTCGAGTTTCATTTTATTATTATAGGCTATTAGAGTCCACCATCGATCGACACCAGAGAGGCACCATCAGTCGACATTGGATCGCGACCATCGATCGACCACACATGCCTACCATCGATAGACACCCTCTTAAAAAGATAGGTATCGAGTTTTCTATTTAAGCTATTTACTTATGATTTAAGTTTTCCTAACCAATCCGGGACGGATTACACTTGGGACAGTGTAATTTAAGTCCGGGGGAGGTTCGCTAACGCTATTTATTTGTTTTTGAGTTTTATTTATATGTATATGTTATTCAAAAGGTTTTATTGAGTCTAGAATAGGACTATGATCAAGGTTATTATTGACTAACCATGCTATAAGCACAATTCTTAGAAGGTTGTTTGCAGAAATTACTAAAGATACCAAAGTGGATCATCCTGCCACTATATCACACTTGCTTAGAAACTTTGAAGGAACCTAGGCTGATTTCCAACACTAATCCTGACAGTATATGCTTGCTTTGGGATTTGGTATACATTCGATCGAATTCCTTCTGTAAGTCTGGAAAATAAAAGTCTGTGTGCTTCTGATTCCCCTCTCTCTCCCCTTCAGATTAAAAAAAGAGTCGAACAGGATTTGGTGGCTACAACCATTAAAGCTTGATTCATATGATCCTAGAAAGAGATAAAAAGGTCAAAAAGAAGTGAACCAGATCTGGTGGCAAAACCATTAGGTCTTGATTCATGGAAGCCTATCCAAATATCTCAGTCAATTAAAAAAATAAAATGACACTCTCAAAAGAAGGGAGACCTTGACTTAGAAGAAGTGAAAAGAGAGAGAGAAAAGGAACTAGAGAAGGATGCATGTGTGTTCAGATACTTGCAGAGGTAAGAGTCCATGTGTTCCTTGATCGATACTCCCAAGGTAATGCATGCACTTTTATTTTATGCAAAGAAATGAAAGCAGTAAAGAGGCGTGTTAGACTAGTATTCGCTAAGTTGTTGGTAGAATGAATTTGGTTGCTATACTAGGATAGGGTATATAAAGTTTCTCTGTGATTGACTTGATAGGATGTGGTTGCAACAAAGTAGGGTGACAGTTATACTTAGACATTATGTGAGTCTCCGCTTTTCAAAACCTCTTTCATAGGCTTTGTTTGCTTGTGGAGAAACAAAAGGTTAAGTCTGGGGGAGTTGATAGGGCCTTATATTTACCACTATTTTTCCATGATATCAGCCCTATTTAGAGTCTATTATATGTGTTTGGAGTATGTTTTAGAGTATATTCAGGTTCAGCTACGTTTTGGAGAACTTTGATGATTTTGGAGCTTTTAGAGATGCAGAACTGCGAAGATATGTCAGATTTCTAGCAATTGATGGAGAGCTTCCCACGTTAATTTTGATCTGATATTCTGAGATATGATAAAGCTTTGAATTAGATTTCCAATCCCACCGGTTTGAGGTCCATCGGACGGTTAGATCTAAATTTATGCCTGATTTACTGAAGAGTGGTTTGTCTGCCTCGCGAGAAGAAGTTGTCAAGGGGATAAATGAGTGTCGATCGACGGTGATCCCAGAAGACAGGCCCGACTTTTTTTATGACCAAATTAAGCCCAAATGTCATGGAAAGTTACAAAAATACCCCTGCACGAGTTTAGACCTAATTTATATAGTTTTCAAAGCCATTGTTGACGGCTAAGCTTTATTCTGTCTATTGTTCTAGGGTTTGGAGAGAAGGGAGGAACTCCTTCAGAGTCCACCTGGAACTCCTTTGGTTCTTTATTTGATTTCTATTATATATCTATTCTATTCATCTATGATTTATGTGACAAAGATCATTTCTGGGTAAATCTCTTGTTAGGTTTAGGGTTTATTAATGGTATTGATGGATTATCGAAACAATAGAATTGCTAGGGTTATTATTAGATCTATCGATAGAATTCTCTTTATTGCTTGTGTTTTAGAGTATCTAACTTGAACCCTGATCATAGGATAGTTAGGCGCAAGCGAGAGCATGGTCTACTAACAAAATTAATCATGTTGAGCTAGGTTGCTAAAAACAAACGAGAGTTAATTTAGTGAGCATATCGATTAGGTCTTAATGCTTGACTCGAGAGACCATTGATCGATGCAAGATCATTGCCATCGATCGACGGTCATTTCGTATCAACAAGCGAGAGATGAGACATCGGACTTAGTCAATAGATTAGATTTGAAGCGAGAGCTGGTCGTCTTTTACATTAGATATCGAGTTCTATGATTAAAACCCTTAGCTTCTATCCTCTATAATCCATGTGCATGAAACCCTAGATCTAGCTATTTATTATTATTGTTTACTTACCAATCAATCAATTATCTGCTACAGTTTATTTACTGCTTATTAATCTATTTGCCTAGCTTAATCGATAATGTATTGAGGTTATTGTGTGCCCACGCTCCCTGTGGATTCGATTCCTAAATACTACAATTTGACCTTTCTTGGCAAGAGTAGTTTGTAGGGTTAATTTGATAGAGTTTGCATTGAAATACATAAAACCCCTCCTGTCACCATCCAAGTAGGGCCAACCTTGTAGCAGATGCTTTGAGTCAGAGGAGAGCTGAGGTGTCAGATGAGAAGGAGGTAGAGGACCTAGAAGGGATGGTTCGAGCATTACATCTAACACATTGGCTAGCAAGGACTAGCCATTGGGTTTGGAAGCTGTGGACCAGGCCAATCTGTTTACCAGGATAAAATAGGCGCAAGGCTTGGATGAGAACCTACAGAAGGATTCTCATATTGATAAGACAAAGTATCAAATTACCAAGGATGGAACCATATTGTTCCATGGCCGAATAAGTGTTCCGGGTGATAGGGAATTGAAGGAAGAGATTATGAGGCAAGCACATAAGTCTAAGTTCTCAGTGCACCCAAGATTGAATAAGATTTACCGACACATGAACAAGTATTACCATTGGATATGGATGAAAACTGATATTGCCGAGTATGTGGCTAAATGCCCAACTTGTCAATTGGTAAAAGTTGAACATCAAGTACCAAGTGGGTTACTTCAGAACCTTCCCATTCCGGCACGGAAATGGGATCACATCACAATGGATTTTGTGACCGCGTTTCCTACGACAAGGAACCGAAAGGATGCGTTTTGGGTAGTAGTCGATCTGCTGACTAAGTCGGCACACTTCATTGCCATCAAGAAATCGGATGATGTGGACCAGATTGTACAAAAGTACATGGATGAAATTGTACGTCTGCATGGGATTCCAGCTAGTATTGTGTCAGATCGGGAACCAAGGTTCACTTCTTATTTCTGGAAGTTTTTCCAAAAAGCTTTAGGAACAAGAGTGAACATGAGCACATCCTATCATCCACAAACATTGGCCAATCCGAGAGAACTATCCAGACATTGGAAGACATGTTAAGGGCTTGTGTCCTAGACTGGGGTGATACCTGGGAGAAACATTTTCCCTTGGTGGAATTTGCTTACAACAAAAGTTTCCACACAAGTATTGGCATGTCGCCTTATGAAGCATTGTATGGGAGGCCGTGGAGGACACCTCTATGCTGGACGCAAATGGGGGAGCGTAGCATGTTAGGTCCTGAGATTGTGGAAGAGACGACCAGTAAGATTAAATTCTTACGGGAAAAGATGAAGGAGGCACAAGATCGCCAAAAGAGATATGTGGATAGGAGGAGGAAGCACATTGAGTTTGAGGATGATGACATGGTATACCTTAAAATGATTACCTTTAAGGGAAGGACAAGGGTTTCTGGGAGGAGGAAATTAAATTGAGGTACTTGGATCCTTTCCGGATCATAGAAAGAGTTGGTGCGGTGGCTTACAAGTTGATGTATTTCATAATGTATTCCATGTATCCCAACTAAGGAAATGCCTTACCAATCAGGATGTGGTAATGCCGGAGATACCTTCTGATCTAAAGACAAATCTCACCTTAGAAACTAGACCAATTTGGATTATAGACAGGATGGAAAAAGCAATGAGAAAGAAGACTATCCAAATGGTAAAAGTTGTTTGGGGTTGTAAAGGACGAGAAGAGATCACGTGGGAAACAGAAGCGAGGATGAAGGTGAGTTCCCACAATGGTATGAACAATTCATGACAGAGTCTGGACTTGGACCAGATTCGAGGACGAATCCATTTCAAGTGGGGGAGACTTGTCATGTCCCCGATCATAGATAGATCCTTGGACTCGGCCATGGTGCAGGGAGATGCACTAGACAGGTCATAAGACCTTACGATAACGTATCATGGCTGGGTAAGTAGGTTAAGGGCATCAGAGGGCTGAGACTTAACCAAAATAAGGTGCCGGCTCGGGAAAGGGAGCTGGACGAGTGTCATGGCAGTTGGGCGATGCGGTAAGCCAGCTCGACCAGCTAGGAGGAACAAGGAGTATCTCAAAGTAGCACACGGAAGTAAAGGCCAGCTCGGGCAGATGGAATGCTAGCTCACCCCGCCGGGGGAGTGGCTCGTGACCAGCTAAGCTCATCTAGATGGGAGTGGTGCAGCTCGGGGCAGATCACCAAGGTGGAGGTAAGCTCCAGTAGATGGAGTTCTAGCTCACCCAGATGGGAAAGCTAGTAACTATCTCATCTCAACTAGGTTTAGTGTTCAAGTCATGGGCGATGGGCTCGGGTCATGGGTGGTTATGGGTCCGAGCTTGGTGGTCCATGGTGCCGAGGGGTATGAGATAGTGGCAAATGGGTCAGGCACGTGGGTAAGCACGTTGGGCTTGGAATCGATCAGCCCACATGCAAACAGTACGGTTAGGGGTGGTTATTAGGCAAATGGATGGGAATAAACGGTTGGCACCCGTTCGGCCAACAGCATACGCCTGTTCGCCCAAGGGGACGGTTACCGAGTCCCACCCTATTAATATAGGGACTCTGGTATAGAAAACACTACCATTCGACAGAGGAAAAACTCTGGAGAAATTGAGAGAAGTAAATAGGAAAAGAAAGAGGGTGTGGACGATCAAGAAAAAGATCTTTGGTGGTATCTATCCGTTCTGGTGTGGAGACTGATCGTGTGTAGTATAAATCGTGTAAGCATGGTGAAAAAGCAAAAGGAGAAGGTTACGGAGAAGGGCGTGAGTGCACCCGAGCAAACGCCCAAGGTAAGTAGTGTGATCCGCACCATCAACCCTTAGCCGTGGTGGAATTTCCGTGTGGGCTTGGGGCGGTTTGGGACAGTTACATTCATCTATCCTTTACTTGCTTGATCGCTTTCTTGTACTCATATGCGGTCAAGTGGGATTTTCTTATACGTGGGAATAGGAACTAAGGCCTTTGGCCGTTTCGTTAGTGATTCCCCAACCACCGGTTGGATTTGTTATGTGACCGGATTGCCGGTGATCATCACCGTTGGGTTTAGACTTGTAGAGGAATTCTTTTGAGTTTAATTATATATATATGTAGATGGTGATTGATCTTGATAGGAATCTAGACAAGGCTGAATGTTAAGATTTTGGGATAGATAAATTTTAGGAAATAAATAGAGGAACCGAACCATGCATGTATAGGATGGATTGTCAGGTTATCGGTTATAGATACTTATATGATTGTTATGGTTGTATGGTTTGAGGATATGACAAGGAATGTGGTAAGGCTAAGGAGCCGTGAAGACCTTGGCTGTGATGGATGTGAGATGTTAGGATAGAATGAAATTTCCAAACTTATGTTAGCCTAATGTGCAACTGAACCTATGTATGAATCTTATGTTTATATTAAAACAATGAATGTTTTCTTTCTATCTATCCGGTTAATTATTATGCGTTAGATGAACCCCAGGTGGCTTAGAAATAACCTAGGAATAATCAGATATACATGAATCAAACAACTTAGATGTATAGGTAGGATTGCAGACCGGTTGGATTGAGGAATCCAGGTTCGGGTCTTACAGGGCCATAACTTCAGATTTCCGTGGAAATTTCTCCTTCTTCTGGGCTTGTTGGAAATCTAAGAGATCCATCATGAATTATATGATTCGGTTTGGGTCGTAACGCTTCTTCATTGGGCTTGAAACATCTTCTAAACTCTGGTACCGCAAATGAACGGGCTGGAGAATCTCCGGTTTGTAAAATTCATATCTTCTTGGTACGAAATGATTTGAGAATGATTCCAATTGGGTTAGAATACATATGGAGTGTAGAAACCAGTAAATTGGTTTAGTAGTAAAATTTCTCCTTTCTTAAGAGATTTGGAGTTTTGACTGAACACATGTCCTGGTTGGCCCATTGGTTAGCTGATTGGTGCAACTTGTTGGCCTATGGTTCAGCTACTGATTTGGTGGCCGCATTATACCCTCTCTCTTGAAAAGGTTTCGACCTCTAAATGGATAACCTGCACTAAGATATAGAAAGTCAGGTTTCATCCTTCTTTGAGATTCTAGGGCCTTACCATTGTACTTTATCGTTTTTTTCATTGATAGCACATCTGGTGGCTCTCCTTTGAGTAGGAACGACAGGACTACTCCTCTGTTTTGGTTTTACACTCTGGTAGGTTGTGCTTGATCTTCAGGGTTGTATGAAATCAAGGTGTGTATGTTGCCAATTTCTTTTTTTTTTTTATTTTGGCATGTAAACACTTTGTACTCTCCTAGTGTGGATCATACATCTGATCTTTAGTCTCTACTCCTAAATTAATTTCAACGTTGTTGGCAGCCAACAAGTGAATCATATCTGGGTTTAAAAACTTTTAAATATTAAAATTTAAGTTTAGATTTACCCAAATAGTTTCAGCACATTGAAGAATGATCTTCTTCTTTGGGCAAGTTTGTTGAGTTGGCTACCTTTCTTGAATCTTTTGATTTCGGTTTGTATGTCCCTCTGGTCTTGTTACTGGATCAAGCCCTTTGAGCAAATACAAGTGCATGATTTCTGTAGAAACAAGTGATAAAGACGTTTGGACACTAGTTGAATGACAAAGATTTAACATCTCCTTGACCTTGTTTCTGGTCAACACCTAACATCAGAATTGGTGTCCTTTGTCTTTGGGACGTGAACTCTTTAAGATTTTCTAAACCTGTCTAAAAATATTTTGTACAAGACATGTGCATTAATCTTGTCATGGGGGTTAGGAAAAACACACTGGTCTTAAAGTAAAACTTACTTTGAGTTTTGGTATTTGAAAAATCAAAGGTTCTGGTTTTATCTTCCCTCATTAGATTGGCTTAGGAACGAGATCGTGACTTTGGTCTTCTTTTGGAGTGGTCTCAGCAACTCTGGTGCATTAATTCGTGGCCTCACTTCCTTGTGGTACACCCCTTAGAGTTTTCAAACTTTGGACTGGAATCTTCTCAATTTTCTTAGAAAATCATGCATATTGCATTCCTGGATACTAGAGACCATTCTTGTTCTCCCTGCACCATGAATATCCAAATTAGTTTTACAAATTATATCTGGGTCTAGAGTAATACCTAGTATTGTTCTGGTCGGATTGGGCAGTATGGATGCCTCAGAATCAAAATCCTTAGGCAACATATATTGCATTATGTCTTGAGTTTTATTCTGGCCCATCATAAGAGTTTCTCCTGGTTGTTTTCTTTAATGGACTCATGCTCTTTAGGAATTGTATTAACACCCTTTTACATAGACAAGTGCATTATACAAGCACTGGAAACAAACAAATCATATTGAATTAAACTATCACTTATTTTTGATATTTAAGTTTTCTCTCCTAGTGATGTTTCTTTCAATTTCTTAGATGGACAAACATCATCAAAGTGTCCACGCCATGACATCTATAACATGTCTGATATTTTAAATTAATAGATTTATAGGACTTACCTTGGCTTCTTATGTCCTCTTTTTGGTTAAGAATTTCTTTGAACCTTTGACATACTTCTTGTAGCCCTTGTGTTTCCATCAAAGCTGTAGGGATTAATTTCTCTTGAACCTCTTCTGTTTGGGCCGACCTCATAACTCCTTTGTGGTGTGTAAGGACACTTGATCTCACCTTCTTGGGACTAAGGTCGTGAGCTGATGTGGGATTTATTTTCACTTTCAAATTAACCTTATAATCCCACTTTGCTCTCTCAATTAAGAGGTTCAGTGTAGTAATTATGGATCGAATCCACAGAGACTCTAAGATTGCACGATAGACTTATTATTTTTGTATTAATTCTAGATGAATTATTTCAACAACAATAAAAGTGATTTTAAGATTGATTTGGTTTATAAGGATTTAAATTTAAAGATAAGACGTAGGGAAAATTCTTAAGTAGATTTAGATAATCCAGACTAATAGATTGCTAGGGTTTTATTAAGCATCATTCTGAATTCAAACTTCAGGGTTTAGGAGATCACTCTTGCGCATCTCGACTGAGCGTCGATCGATGGCAATAATACGGCATCGATCGATGCTCATTCTAAACAGTACTGATTTTGTGGTTTAATTAATTCTCCAAACTTCTAGTTCAACTCACGTTTGTTACTAGTTATTTAGATTGTTTAAGATAGATTCCAGGTTATAGCCAGACTCTCGATTGCACTATAGAACCCTAATTTCTAAGATTGAGGTGATCAATTTCAACTTAGCATTAAGAACAACTTAAACAAAGAACCAAGAATATTACCCTAAGAATTTCTATAAAATCAGCAATACATTACTACCATTGAATAACCTAAATCTAATAGAGAAATTTTCAGACATAGCAATAAAGAACATGAATAAATTCTGAATAAATTTCATAGAAGAAATTGAGTAAAAAGATAAGGAGTTCAAGATCTCCTCTTCAATGATTATCAGATTTTTTTCTCCAATAGAAGTATCAATGTGTTCCAACTCTAAAACTTTGGTGTAACATTTTGCAGACACTTAGCTTCTGGTCCTAATAGCTTCTTAAGGCTTTTTCAGCTTAGGGTTTAACAAAGATAGAAAACCCTAATAAATAGTCTAAATTTTGGCCAGGGACTTGTCTTGCAATTAATGAAACTTATGGGTAAAACTTATAATTTCTCAATCTTTCTGCCGACTTCACCGTCGATCAATGGTCCATACATAATTCGGGGTCCGACTCTGAGTTTCTGCCGGGCAATCCTAATTGCTCCAAAATAGTCCAAAAGCTCCAATTTTTTCCAAGGAATACCTAGACCTGTAAGTACTCTAATACAATACCAAATGCATATAAAAGACTCCAAATATACTATATATATCATAGGTAAAATAGGTAAAATCCATAGTATATCAACTCCCCCCAGACTTAACCTTTTGCTTGTTCTCAAGCAAACAAAGCCTATGCGAGAAGTTATGAAAAAACGAAGACTTACATAATGTCTAAGTATAACTGTCGCCTTACTCTATTGCAGCCACATCCTATCAAGTCAATCACAGAGAAACTTTATATACCATATCCTAATATAGCAACCAATTCCATTCTATCAACAACTTAGCGAATACTAGTCTGACTCGCCCCTCTACTAATTTAATTTCTTTGCATAAAACAAAAGTGTAGGCTTTACCTTGGGTGTATCGATCAAAATATACATGGACTCTTACCTCTGCAAGTATCTGAACACACATGTAGCCTTCTCTGATTCCTTTCCTCTCTCTCTTCTCACTTCTTCTCAATAAATGTCTCCCTTCTTTTGAGGGTATCATTTTATTTTTTAATTGACTGAGATATTTGGAAATGCTTCCATGAATCAAGCCCAAATGGTTTTTGCCACCAGATCCTGTTCACTTCTTTTTGACATTTATCTCTTTCTAGGATCATATGAATCAAACTTAAATGGTTGTAGCCACCAAATCCTGTTCGGATCTTTTTTTAATCTGAAGGGGAGAGAGAGGGGAATAAGAAGAACACAAACTCTTACATTCCATACTTGCAGAAGGGATCCGAACCAGTGTATACCAAATCCCAAAGCAAGCAAATAATGTCAGGATTAGTGTTGGAAATCAGCTTCGGTTCCTACAAACTTTCTAAGAAAGTGTGATATAGTGGCAGGATGATCCACTTCGGTATCCCTAGTAATCTCTGCAAATAACTTTCTAAGAATGGTGCTAAAGTGTGGTTAGTTAATAGAAGATATTTGATCATTGTCCTCTTCTTGACTCGATAAAACTCTTTGAAAAATTATAGATAGATAGTAGATAAAAATCAAAAACAATAGAATAGCATTAGCAAACCTCCCCCAGACTTAAATTACACTGTCCCAGTGTAATCCGCCTCGGATTGGTTAGGAGAAATTAAATCATGAGTAAACTGTGTTAGAGATAATTGAATATACCAATTCTGTTAGGAGTGTCGATCTATGGTAGTAAATGAGCGTCGACCGATGGTAAACCATCATCGACGATCGATGGTGAACATATGGTGTCGTCGATGGTTTATTCGAACTATCGAGAAACCTTCATATATGGAATAGATACTGAATTAAGTAATTATATAAATAAATTTAGAAACTTGTTACGCTATGTTAGTTCGGCATCTGTAGATGGCAACTAGCCAGGGTCGATCGATGCTAGGATGTCAGACTGAAGTGTGTTTGTCTACTCTCCATTCTGATCATCTCTCTTTAGGTTAGCTCTGTTTGACACTCAAAAACATGGTGGAAATAAGATCAAAACAATAATAAATAAATAGTTAGTCGAAAACAGAAACGCAACAAAAATAAATAAACATAAGTATAAGTCTGAAAGAGAGATGAAGTGAAAGAGAAAGGAGTATCGGAAAGACTACTTCTCGTCAGATGTATCCTGGTCCTGCTGCTGCTGTGGTGCTGGTGGTGATATGGCGCGTATCCTGGGACGGCTGAAGCACTGGCATCGTGACATGGTCTCTACCCTGGCCCATATCGCTTGAAGCGCGTCCACCACGACCCGCTGGATAGCACCATGGTCGTGGATGGAATCTCAGGGAAGGCTGGGAGAGGCGCAAATGGCTGCGCTGGCTGTGCTGGCTTGTCCGCTGCGACTGGTTGTGCTGGGCGGAGGCCTCCTCTGCATCGTACTCTGGGGGGTGCAGTGTGGATGTGACCCTCAGCTGGGTGGACTACGAGGCGCTGTAGATCGTCAGAGAAATCTGTCACCTCTCGCAGTGGAAGTGCTATCATCCGTGGTCCCTCCACAAAGGACCAAAAGTGTCCCTCCTTCAGCCACTAGGCCCTCGTCAGGTGACCCTCATCCATGAAGCGCAATCCTCTCTCCACCGAAGATCCCTCGAGGATAATGCCAAGAAAGATGAAGATGGATGTCAAGAGGCTCCCTATCGTCTCCCTCTTCGCGCCAGAACCCTTGAAGGTCGCCAGGTGCTCCGCAAAAATAGCCCCCATGTTCACCTGCTGATCGGTCATCGGTGGGGGGGGGGGGGGGAAGACCTCGTCGTCAAGCTGAACCAAATCCCTGACGAAATAGTATAGCAAAGTCAGCTCCTGGACCCGAACCTTATTAGGTTCCATCTTGCACAACAGGGTGTTGGAAAGGACCTTCAAGAAATAGCGCAGCGTCTAGTGATGGAAGTTCGTCTGGGTGGCTGAGCCGAAGTCGAAGTGGCCAGTCCCAACGAGGCCCCAAAAAGTAGGTAGGCCAGGGAAGGCAGCGTCTGAGCAGGTGCTGGCACCAATGTCGAAGCCGTAGATCTCACACAGCTCCGGGATGGGAACCCAGTATTGGATGCCTCTAATGAAGAATGTCAGGGTAGCCTCATGCGTCACCTTCGCTCTGGGGCTCTTGTAGAGCACCTGAGCTGTGGAGATACACTGCCGCACCAGGTCGGGATATAGAGGATATGGCTTGTAGCCACGGTGCCCAACCCAAGCTCATACACCATCTGTCTGAAGTCGTGGTAGAGCCCCAGTTTCTTCAAGGTTTGCTTGTCAGCGAACTTAGTTGGCTCGATGGTGACGCCTTTCCAGGCATTGTAATAGAGGCTGTCGAAGTCATCCCACTCCTCGCTTAGGGAACGGTGTGTGCATTTTCTCGATTGCACCGCTCCTCGAGGATCGGGATAGTCCTCGAATGTAGCAACCATAGCCTCCTCCTATTTGGGCCAGGGGTCTCGGCATGGAGGACCCCGCGGTGGAACACTGGTGCCACCGACCTCGTAAAGTGCCCTTTGTTCTCCTCTTGTCCATCTGCCTATAATGAAACAAAGCATATATCAGAATCGATGTTGAAGTGACAGGAGCAGCCGTCAATCGATGGTATCGCATGGTCATCGATCGACTGGACCTAAAGGCCGTCGATCGATGTCGACTCATGGGCATTGATCGATCCTGTGTCGCGGATCAGTGTTCACAAGATCCAAAACAATCAACTAAAATCGTGCAAATCATGTGTAAATATGATGGATAGTCCCTAATATAGTACTCCAACACCCTAAATCGTTCTACATTCCGAGTTAAACTACCAAAAAATTTGATTTTTCTTCAAAACCTAAAAAGTTCCCTAAACTAAGAGATTTGGAGGACATAACTTGAAGATTGAGTGATTTTAATAGCTAAACAGGTAGAGAGGGTAGAAATCTTGTGGTTTAGGCTCAAAAACGAGCAAAATTGGCCAAATTTTGGAGAGAAATCGGGTGTAGAACTCGTGTGTGTTTTTGGCGGTTTGGAGAAAAGTGTTTTATGAATCGGGGTCGCGTTGAGTTAACCTACTCGATGCACGACCGCAGATCGATGGCAATATAGGGGCATCGATCGATGGTCTTGTCGGTGACTCCTTATTGAATTAAGATTTTTTTTTTTGTAATTGCATAAATAACATGTAATTATTGTTTTAATTAATGATTGCTAATATATAAATTTTTCTTTTGGGTTTTTTGTTTTTATCATTATTTATATATATATATATATTATTGTATTAGTAATTTAGTGGGTTCCTTCCGACTCAGTGCTTGTTTAAAGTCGTTAGCTTGATGGGAACTGGGCTTATCAGTCGGGAATAGGCACCTCTAAACGTGTGGTCTGGGTTCGCGGGATTTCACCTCTAGCCCAATAATGTTTCACTCGCTATCCATTCACCTTGAAATCTTCTCCTTTAGGATTAAATAGGAAAATTATCCCGTACGGTGTAACTTCTTTGATGGTGAAGGGTCTGGACCAACAGGAACGTAATCAAGAGTTGTGTAGGAGTACTAGATCGTTTTGTTCCAAATGCCGTGAAATAATTTTCATGTCATGATAGGTTTTGTTCTTTCCTAGTACAATTTCAAGTTCTCGTAAGCGCGATATCTGATTTCGTCGAGCTCATTTAGCTGGAATAATCTCTTTTCTGCTGCGGATTTAGCATCAAAGTTTAATTTTATGGCCCATTCTGCTTTATGCACTAGCTCTACAGGGAGATGGGTGGATTTTACATAGATTAAATGGAATGGGGTAGTTCCTAATGGAGTTTTAAATGTTGTTCGGTATGCCCAAAGTGATCATCTAACTTCAAAGACCAATCTTTACGAGTTGATCCTACCGTCTTTTCTTTGATTTCTTTAATCTGACGGTTGGATACTTCTACTTTTCTGCTGGTCTGAGGATGATAGGCTGTAGCTACTCGATGGTGAACTCCACGTTTCTTGAGTAGTTTTTCGAACACTTTGTTAATGAAGTGGGTACCTCCAACGCTGATTACGATTCGCGGAACTCCAAATCTGGGAAAAATAATACTCTTGAAGAGTTTAATGACTACGTCAGCACCATTCTTCGGAGTCACTATTGCTTCTACCCATTTAGAGACATAGTCTACAGCGACGAGTATGTATTTATTTCCCTGGGAAGAAGGGAAAGGGCCCATGAAGTCGATCCCCAGCAATCAAATACTTCAACTTCGAGTATGAAATTTTGTTCCATCTCGTTTCTCTTGCTAATTTTCCTCTTCTTTGGTAGGGATCACATTTTGCTACATAGGCTTGAGCATCTCGAAACATATTCGGCCACCAAAAGCCTGCTTGTAGGATTTTTGACACTGTCTTAAAACTAGTGAATAGTCCGGTGTAATCGGATCCGTGACAATGGTATAAAATATCTGGAGTTTTGCTTTTGGCAACACATCGTCGATATATGCCATCAGAACCGTTTTTGTAAAGATAAGGTTCATCCCACTGATATCTCCGGATTTCTCTCAAGAATTTCTTTTTATGATATCCTGTGAAAGGTACGGGTTCTACTTCGGCCGCAAGATAGTTTACTATAACTGCATACCAAGGTCTATCGGTGGTGTTTAATGCAGATACCTCCCATATCAAACTTCCGTTTCCGGGGGAGTCATCATTTAGGGTCGAAGGATTACAACTGAAATTGATAGCTAGTGGAATAATTACTTCATCGTCCTTTTCAAATGCATCATCGATCGACAGGGGATGGAAAAGATCGATAGATGCTTTATTGCTACAATCGTTCGATGGTATTAGTGACTCGTCGAGTGATTCTGCTTCATTCGCCGAATTAACACTACCAACGAAAGTCGATTCGGCTGAGTAGATATTTTCTGTGGGTAAGAAATCATCTATAGGAATGTCGTCGTCTACTCTAATTTGTGATTAGTATCTGCGACTCCATTTTCTACTGCTTTCTTAGCTTTGAATTCTATGTCGAATTCTTGGAGAAATATAATCCATCGTAAAAGTCTCGGCTTAGCGCCCTTTTTGTTCATTAATTATTTTAGTGACGCATTGTCGGTGTGAACTACTACTTTCGAACCGACTAGATAGGATCAGAATTTTTTGAAGGCGAATACTACGGCCAATAATTCTTTTTCCGTTGTCGCATAATTACGTTGCACATCGTCTAGAGTTCGGCTAGTGTAGTATATAGCGTGCAACTTTTTATCTTTCTTTTGTCCAAGTACCGCACCTACAACGAAATCGCTGGCGTCGCACATAATTTCGAATTGCAGATACCAGTCTGGTGCTTGGATTTCGGATACGAGCGCTGATATGATTTTCTCAAAGGGCTCGAGAAATTCGAGTGTAAAATCGAATTTCACCTCTTTACACAAAAGAGCAGTAAGGGGTCTAACGATCTTGCTAAAATCCTTGATGAATCGCCTATAAAACCCAGCATTTTTAGGAAGCTTCGAACGTCCTTGACATTAGTGGGTGGTGGCAGTTTTGTCATTACGTCAATCTTTGCTTTTCCCACCTCAATCCCGACTGCTAAGACTTTGTGTCCCAAGACAATTCCGCTGTTAACCATGAAATGACATTTTTCCCAGTTCAAAACCAGATTTTTCTCTTCGCATCTAGCTAATACCTTACACAGGTTATTGAGACAGGATTTGAAATTCGGACCGTAGACTGAGAAGTCATCCATGAAAACCTCCATGAAGTCCTCGATCATATCGGTGAATTATGACATCATGCATCGTTGAAAAGTCGCAGGGGCGTTACAGAGTCCGAATGGCATCCTGCGATACGCGAATGTTCCATAGGGACACGTGAATGTGGTCTTCTCTTGGTCATCCGGATGTATGGGGATCTGGAAGAATCCGGAATACCCATCGAGAAAACAATAGTATTGGTGGTTTGCGAGCCTTTCTAACATATAATCGATAAAAGGTAAAGGGAAATGATCTTTTCGTGTGGCAGCATTTAGTTTTATGTAATCGGTACATATTCTATGTCCAGTGACAGTTCTAGTAGGGATCAATTCATCTTTGTCATTATTTACCACGGTAATTCCTCCTTTATTTGGGAAAACATGAACCGGGCTGACCCAATTGCTGTCTGAGATCGGATAAATGACTTCTGCTTCTAAAAGTTTCATGATTTCCTTCTTAACTACTTCCTTCAGATTAGGGTTCAGTCTTCTCTGATGTTCGATGGAAGATTTGGATTCGACGTCAAGGTGTCTCCTATGCATGCATAAAGCGGGGGAAATTCCCGGGATATCATCTAGCGAATAACCTAGAGCCTTGCGGTGCTTCTGAAGTTTATTCAACAACAGTGCTTGTTCTCCGCTACTTAAGTTTGCATTTATGATTACAGGATAGGAATTTTTGTAAAGGAAAGCATATTTAAAACCGGCTGGAAGTGGTTTGAGATCGATTTTGGGTTCTTTTTCTTTGCTCTAGTCGTCGGTCGCAGTACGCTGTCGATCGATGATGATATTGGGGTGTCGATCAACGGGGATTGATGGATCGAGTTTTTCAAGGTCGACATTGAAGATTTATTCTGTGGCGTCCATTAACCTTGCGTACTCTTCAGCGCGATCTTCTAATGCAGGAATGTCTCCATAAGGAGATGTGCTTGCTTTCTCTAGAGGTTTATTCGAACATATGTATATTAATGAGATTTCTGCTAGATCGGATAGGTAATTGATAGGATAGGTTTGACCGTCGATCAGAGGTTATTTTACAATATTTTCCATGTCGAAGACCATCTGTATCTTCCCTATGTTGAGGCATATACATCTTTCTCTGACATCAATGATCGCTCCGGCACTGGCCATGAAAGGTCTTCCTAAGATAATCGGATTTCAAGGTTCTCACTCGTATTTAAGCACTATGAAATCTGAAGGTATATCGCAGTTATCAATACGTACGGGTACGTCCTCATGTACACCTTCCGAAATTCTAGTGGATCTATCAGCTAAAACGAGTGTGACCCTGGTAGATTGAAACTGTATTAGCCCAAGAGCGATTGCGACATAGTAAGACATCAGGTTGACACTAGAGCCTAAATCACAGAGGGATATTTGAAATCTCTCATCGCTAATAGTGCAGTCTAAAACGAAACTACTAGGATCAGGGAGTTTAATTGGAGTTTTCCCTTGAATAATTTCACTCATCTCTTCAGACACCATCATCATGTAGTGTTCCGATTCATGGAATCCTCGTGATGCTGCATCTTTTACGTATTGCTTAATAACAGGCGAGATGTGAATAACATCGCTTAGTGGCATCTCAATATTTACTTTGTCAAACGCTTTCTTGCATATTGCTTTTCTAGCAGTTTCCTCTTCTGCTTAGCGTTCTTTGACGGAAAGGGAGCTTTCACTTGATAGATCCTTGTCTTAATCGTTTCGATCGATTCTGGATCAGAGCGTCGATCGATTCTTTCTTCAGGACAACGATCGAGTTTCCGTAAGGGTTGTCGATCGATGTCCAATATGGGGTGTTGATTGATGTCTCCCACAACTGTGTTATTTCCCATAGGTTCGATAATTGATTTTTCAAAGTCTTCATTTGGGTCTAATGCCTCAATTTCAGGAAGGATTGTAGGATCCTTTTCGTAAATTTTGAGCGGGATGGGATGCGATTTTTCTTTTTCATCTGTCGAGATTTTCTCGAATTCATTGCATGTGATGCTCTCTTTAACGCCATGGGTGAGTTGTCCACCACTTCGTAAAGCTATGACACTGCAACGGCTCCTGGGGTTGACATCTGTTTTACGAGGTAAGAATCCGTCCTCTCTCCTGATGGACATAGCGTTTCTCGCCACTTGGTTGTCGATTTTCTTATTGTGTTCGATCAGAGTGTCAAATTTTTATGTCATCTCCGAGTATATCAGGTCCAATTTTTCATTGAGGTCAACAACTATTTTACGGTTTCCAGTGAAGACTTGGTTCATTTTTGACTTTGAATTTCTTTCGTATCTGTTCACAGTGGTGTCGTAGGTGCTTGTGAAATCGCTAGCGCTTTTCCTAAATCGTTGGTCGTTCAGGTTCATCACATCAGAGAACTCAACTTGTTTTTCAAAGTTGGAAGGGGCAGCATTGTCCTCATCGTAGTGTTGTGATAAGGTATCTCCGTGAAGAAGGGTTGCAACTGATGCCACAGTTTTTCTAACTCAGATTAAATGTTTCACCTCTGCGAACAATGGTGGTTGCTCCCTTTCAGTGTCACTTTTTCAAAAGCTCTACCTAAAGCTATGTTTTTATCAATCTTTTAGCGCTTGCAGGGCTTCGGGTGCCGAAGTTCCCCTCACTGGTTGTATCAAGGATGGTTTGATAGTCTAGGTTTAGTCCTCTATAGAAAGTGTTGATGAGTTGGGGTTCTAAAAATCCATGGTGTGGACACGAAAGTTGGTAGCTTTTGAACCTTGTCCAGGAATTTTTAAAGGATTCGCGGCTACCTTGAACAAAAGTGAATATTTCTTTTCTTGCTTCCAAGTATCTCTCCTCGTCAAAGAAGTGGTTGATGAAGGCGCTTCTATTATCTGCCCAACAAGTCAGGGATCCTGGTGGTAGCTGGTTCAGCCACCTCCTGGCGTCACCTTCTAGAGAGAAAGGTAAAAGCTTGCAACGATTGAAATCGTCGTTCACCATGTCTTCTAGCATCTCGATGTGATCATTCGGGTGTTCACTGGGAAAACCATTGAACTAATTTTTTCGCGCCATAATTAGGAAATCGATATCAAGTTCAGAGCTTCCAGCATGGTTATGTGATAATCGAATCGCAGACCTGTTGGAATAGGTTCTGTTGGGATTTGGGTATTCGAGCGTTGGGAATTAATGTTTTACCTCATTCTTTGGAGATTTAGTGATTTCATTGGAGATTTCAGCTCCTTGATAATCAATTAGTTACCTTGCTTAGTTGCTTTTATTGTTCATTGGTTCTATCAAGGCTACTTTATTATTATCAGAATCATTAAAGGCATACTTATTTGCTTCTAGCTGATCGGTATCGATCGATAGCAATGGTGGACAAATGTCGATCGATTCCAGATGAGCTCCGTCGATTGATGGTTGTTGTCCAGAATCCATAAGGTTTAGGGAAAGAATAATTTCAAAAACAATAAAGAAAAAATCTAGACAATATTTTAAACGAAATCTAATGGCAATAAGAAAGAGTCCCCGGCAATGGCGCCAAATTTGATGTCGGATTTATTTTCACTTTCGAATTAACCCTATATTCCCACTTTACTCTCTCAATTAAGAGGTTCAGTGTAGTACTTAGGGATCGATTCCACAAAGACTCTAAGATTGCACAATAGACTTATTGTTTTCAATTTAAAGCTAGATGAATTATTTCAACAACAATAAAAGCGATTTTAAGAATGATTTGGTTTATAAGGATTTAAATTTAAATATTAGACTTAGGGGGAAATTCTTAAGTAGATTTAGATAATGCAGACTAATAGATTGTTAGGGTTTTATTAAGCATCGTTCTGAATTAAAACCTCAGGGTTTAGGAGATCACTCTCGCGCATCTCGACTGAGCGTCGATCGACGGCAGTAATATGCATCGATCGATGCTCATTCTAAACAGTACTGGTTTCGCGGTTTAATTAATTCTCCAAATTTCTAGTTCAACTCTCGTTTGTTACTAGTTATTTAGATTGTTTAAGATAGATTCCAGGTTATAACCAGGCTCTCGCTTGCGCTATAGAACCCTAATTTCTAATATTAAGGTGATCAATTTCAACTTAGCATTAAGAGCAACTTAAACAAAGAACCAAGAAGATTACCCTAACAATTGCTATAAAATCAGCAATGCATTACTACCATTGAATAACCCTAACCTAATAGAGAACTACTCGGACATAGAACTAAACAACATGAATAAATTGTGAATAAATTGCATAGAATAAATTGTGTAAAAAGATAAGGAGTTCAAGATCTTCTATGTAATGGTGATCAGATCTTTCTCTCCAATAGAAGTATCAATGTGTTCCAACTCTAAAACTCTCGTCTAACTTTTTTCACCTACTCAGCTTCTGGTCCTAATGGCTTCTTAGGGCTTTTTCAGCTTAGGGTTTAACAAAGATAGAAAACCCTAATAAATAGTCTAAATTTCGGCCAGGGACTTGTCTTGCAATTAATAAAACTTCTGGGTAAAACTTGTAATTTCTCAATTTTTCTGCCGACCTCACCGTCTATCGACGCTCAGTGTGTGACGTAGATTGATGGTCCATTCATAATTTTGGATCCGACTCTAAGTTTCTGCCGGGGAATCCTAATTGCTCCAAAATAGTCCAAAAGCTTCGATTGTTTCCAAT
This sequence comes from Moricandia moricandioides, assembly GCA_905132885.1. Taxonomy (NCBI): domain Eukaryota; kingdom Viridiplantae; phylum Streptophyta; class Magnoliopsida; order Brassicales; family Brassicaceae; genus Moricandia; species Moricandia moricandioides. Next base: position 44,194 of record CAJHQQ010002362.1, read on the forward strand.
GAGTACCTAGACCTGTAAATACTCTAAAACAATACCAAATGCATATAAAATACTCTAAATATACTATATATTTCTAGGTAAAATCCATAGTATATCATGAGCACTCATATGCATAGAAGCAGATACTAGTTTTGAGATAGACTTCTCTTCCCTCGATGTTGCTTGGTAACGGTGTTTTGAGGTGGTGCTCATCCAGTCTTGATACTTCTTTTCTGGAGAATATTTCTCAACCTCTTCTGGCTTCTTTTAAGTGGACAATGACTTCATTTGATTAGGAAAGTAGGCGTCACTTTGTTAAAAAGCTTGTCTCGGTTTTGGTGTTGACATTAAACCCCACAATTTTTCCTTGTACATAGGTCTTTTGGGAATTTTGTTTCTGGTCCGGAGTTTCCTTACAAACTCCCTATACATCGTGCCTTAATATATCCCCAACTGAGTATTGGATCAGATTAGTATCTCCTTGCATCTTCTTGTTTCCACCAAAAGTAGGCCTTTCCAATAAGAATATCAAGGGCATATGATAGCTTCTCTTCCTTAGGGATGCTATTTGCTCACAGCCACTGCTTCATGTTGGCCTCCCTTCTTAAATAGACCTCAGGGTCCTTGATAGGACCTGAAAACACTAGATGTACATGTATCTTCCCACGTCCTTTTTTGTTTTGCTTTTTTGTGGCAGCCAATGTTGATGGAGTTTTTCTAGTGATGGTGGGTTTAAATTTAACTGGTACTTTTTATGGAGTAACTCCATAGCTGGCTGGCTTCAGTGCTTTCTTTAGAGGGTTTTAATCCTGGTTAGGATATATATTAAGTTCATCCTCCTCTCCGATACTGATTTCAGAATCAGTGTAATTGCTCCATTATTTATTTCCTTGGAAAACTTCTTCCTTGCACAATCTTGTGTTGCTTTGAGAGGAATCTGGTTGTTCATGTTCAGGACTTTCTTCTCCAGGATCATATCCATACTCTAAACTAGAGTATTCATCATCAGACCACAATATTTCACAGCCACCCTCCTTACTGGACCATACTGTGACGGTTTCATCGGTATTGGAGTCTTGGCTTGAATCACAAGAGTCTTCTTCTGAGTAATCTTCCATAGTTTCTTCTCTGTCTTTTCTAAGAGTTTTCCTTGGGTGTTGATAGATAATGATTGACTCTCTCAATCCGTGGGTGTTGATTGACTCTCTCAATCTGTGTCTCAAGACTCCTAAATCTCTCAATGAACCAAGATCTCTATAGCCTTCTAATGTATCAAACACTTAGAAACTAGAGTCCATTCTTGTTCTTCCTATTTTTACTAATTATTTCTGGGTCTATTGTCATACCTGGTTTGGTAGAACGTATGTCTCATAATCAAAATCCTAAGGTAACATATATTGCCTTTATGTCTTGAGCTTTATTCTGGCCCATCACAAGAGTTTCTCCTGGTTGTTCTTCTTTAATGGACTCATGCTCCTCAGGATCTGTATTAAAAGGCTGCAATCGTGATGATCATGATTGAAATATAGCCGTTGGAGAGATATCTTTGGGATTTTGTCTTGGCTTTAGTTTATTTGCATTTGGGCAGTTTAAATGGATAAGATAACTTCTTTGGGACCTTCCTGGGAACTTTATAAGTTCTGATCTCTTCCATTAACTGAAATCAATATAGCTGTTGGAGTTAGAATGCTTGAGACTCCAAATAAGGTAAGTGTGACGAAAAATAGAACTTTGTGATCCTATGCTTGCTGGTCCATGGTAATATGAAGGCAACATGTCCGGGATAGTTATGTTGGTCATCTAAATTACTTGGTTTGTGTATAAAGTCTTATGGTCGGAGTTGCTGGATCGTAAATGATCAAATCAAAAGATTGCCAAATATTTCCATAATCGGCTCCAGTTTGGTTGGATGATTTCTTCAAGGATCCGCCTGATCCAGTGTTATATTGTGCTTCCAAAGATATTTTAGAGGGGCTATATAATCTTTAAAAATTTTCCTGGTTGCCAAAATTGAGTTTGGTTTGATGGCAAACCCGGATTTCCCAGTTTAGGCAAATGTGGAACTAGTTTGGCCGGTTTTGGAGATTGGACCATAACTTCAGATTTTTGTGGAAATTTCTCCTCCTTTTGGGCTTGTTTAAAATCTAAGAGATCCATATTGAATTTCATTATTATTTTTGGGTTGTAATGCTTCTTCATTGGGCATGAAATATCTTCTAAACTCGAGTACTTGCAGATGGACGAGCCGGAGAACCTCCGGTTTGTAAAATTTATATCTTCTTGATACAAGAATATTTGAGGATGATTTGAATTGGGTTGGAATAGATATGGAGTTTATAAACCAGTAAAATTGGTTTCATAGCAAAATTCCTCTTGGCTGAAGAGATTTGGAGTTTTGACTGAACACATGCCCTGTTGGCCTCTGGTTCAGCCACTGATTTGATGGCTGCATCATACCCACTCGCTTGAAAATTTTTGGACCTCGAAATGGATAACCTGCACTAGATATAGAATGTCAGGTTTCATCCTCCTTTGGGATTCTAGGGCCTTACTTTGGTATTTTATCGGGTTGCTCTTTTATGGCACATCTGGTGGCTCTCCTTTGAGTAGGAACGACATGACTACTCCTCTATTTTCATTTTACACTCTGGTGGGTGTTGCTTGATCATCTGGGTCGTATGAAATCAAGGTGTGGCTGTGGCCAATTGCTTGTTTTCTTTTGGCATGTAAAGACCTTGTACTCTCCTTGTGTGGATCATCCATGTGATCTTTAATCTCTGTTCCTGAAATAATTTCAACACATTTGGAAGGGAACAAGTTAATTATATCTGGGTTTAATAACATAAATAGGAAAAGTAAAGTTTAGATTTACCCAAATAGTTTCAGCAACTTGAAGAATGATCTTCTTCTTCGGGCAAGTTTGTTGAGTTGGCTGCCATTCTTGAATCTTTTGATTTGGTTCGTATGTCCTTCTGGTCTTGTTCCTGGATCAAACCCTTTGGAAAAAGGCAAGTGCATGATTTCTGCAGAAACAAGTGATAAAGACGTTTGGACACTAGAAAAGCTTATTTCTTAAGTCTGATTTGAAGGACAAAGATTTAACATCTCCTTGACCTTGTTTCAGGTCAACAACTAACATCAGAACTGGTGTCCTTTGTCTTTGGGACGTGCACTCTTTCAGAGTTTCTAAACTTGTCTCTAAATATTTTGGAAAAAACAAGTGCAGTAATCTTGTCATGGAGTTAGATAAAACACACTTGTGAAATCCATATTTTCGAAATAATAAAATAATAACAAAATAAATAAATAATCTGAAATCTCATAAATAACTCGAAACACCATAAATCCAAAGATTCAATAAAACTGAATAAACGTCGATAATAAAATAAGATAGAAATCTGAAAATAACACGAAGGAAATCAGTCCAAAAGCACCAATCCAATAGGATCACTCCTCCTTGTCAGTCTAACCTGAAAGGGGGGAAAAGGAAGAGGAGTGAGTAACATGGAAGTCACTCAGTGAGGTATGGGATGCTAGACACGCAAACCACTAGCTAAGTAAATAGAACTCCCACTATAGAAGTTTAGCTCTAGCATGAACAAAAACGACGCCTATGGCATCACACAGAACAAACAATGCGCTGATAGTGCATAACTAGCTCATACACCCCACATTCTCCTTATACGGATATACGACATCATAATAAGCGTCGCTAGCCCAAACATCTCTGGACCCCCGCCCGTAACCGATGAGCGTCGAATGCAAACGTCTCTGCACCACGTCCCACACAAATATGCGTTGATAGCCCAAACGTCTCTGAGCCCCCTCCCTCCAGTATGCGTCGATAGCCCGAATGTCTCCGAACCCCCTCCCTCATAAGCGTCGCTAATCCAGGTCTCCCTGAACAGCCGCCCGCATCACATAGTCCCTACTCATATCTATGTATACACACACACACACACATATATATATATATATATATATATATATATATATATATATATATATATATATATATATATATATATATATATATATATAAACATTCAACATCACTCAATCCATATCAAGTTGAATCCTCTAGACCCCTAATTCCGGTTTACATTGAATCCTAACTATCACACAAGAGTAGATTCAATCAGACGGAACATGTTTCGAAACAAAACAACGATAGAAAGAATTCTATACTAGTAACAGGATTTACAGAATAGACCCTCACTTTAGCAATATGGAAAAGTGGTATTTATGAAATCCTTCTCCTCAAATGTACTCCAAATCTGAAATCAGGACAAAAAATCGAGTCATAACGCCCTTCGAATGGTCAAAAACGGATAACCAGTGATCTTGTCAAAAAGTCAACCCGCAGGTCAAAGGTCAACCTGGTCAACTCTGACCCAAGGCGGTCAACCCTTGACAAAATTGAAATCGAATTGAACCAATATGTTTACCCTAACCGGATTTGATTTCAATTGGACCAAATTCAAATCAATTTTAAATCGGTTTAATCCTAACCGAAAATCAATTTCCAATAACCAACCAGTTTAGCAAACCAAACCAAAATTAATCTAACCCAGCCGGTTGACACAGTCGCCGAGTCGACTCGGCCGAGTTGCCGAGTCACCGGCGACGGTCACCGGCGGTGGCAGCGGAGGGACGATGGCTTACCGGAGTCAACGGCGGCGGCGCGTGATGACGGAGCGGTGGCCTATGAGATCCACGCGCGGTGCATGCGGCAAGGGGCGGTGGCGCGTCGCACCCGCGTGGGAGGGTGTTTCCGGCTGATCTTTGGGCTTCGGACTCGTCTCGAAGTCACGAAAATGATGGTGGCCTTGGATTCGTGAAAAACCACACGGTTAGAGAGATACGATCGATTTTCTAACGAAAATAACATAACACACGGCCACGACGGTTCTTGGAGGTTACCTTTGATGATTTCCGGTGGTGAGGTGTCTGATCTCGACTTTGGCGACTGTGGCTGAGGCTGGTCGGGTTCAGATCTCCTTGACGACACCGATTTTGCAGTGGTTCAACGCGTTTAAGTTTTCTGAATAAAATAATCTGCAGAGACCAGCAGAATAAACGGGCTTTGCTGGGCCCTAGAATTTGGGCCGTTACAACACTGGTCTAAAGTAAAACTTACTTTGAGTTTTGGTATTTGAAAAATCAATGGTTCTGAATTTATCTTTCATCTTAGGATTGGCTAAGGAACGAGCTCGTGACTTTGGTATTCTCTTGGAGTGGTTTCAGCAACATTGGTGCATTCAGTCGTGGCCTCACTTCCTTGGGGTACACCCCTTAGAGTTTTTAAACTTTTGACTAGAATCTGCTCAAAATTCTTAGAAATATCATGCTCACTGCCATCCTCGATCCTAGAGTCCATTCTTGTTCTTCCTATTTTTACTAATTATTTATGGGTCTATTGTCATACCTGGTTTGGTAGAACGTATGTCTCATAATCAAAATCCTAAGGTAACATATATTGCCTTTATGTCTTGAGCTTTATTCTGGCCCATCACAAGAGTTTCTCCTGGTTGTTCTTCTTTAATGGACTCATGCTCCTCAGGATCTGTATTAAAATCCTTTGACATAAACAAGTGCATTATACAAGCATTGGAAAAAAAACAGATTGAATTAAACTATAACTTAATTTTTATATTTCAGTTTTCTCTCCTAGTGATGTTTCTTTCAATTTCTTAGATGGACAAACATCAGCAAAGTGTCCACGCCTATGACATCTATAACATGTATGATATTTTAAATTTATATTTAGAGGACTTACCGTGGCTTCTTATGTCCTCTTTTAGTTAAAAATTTCTTTGGACCTTTGACATACTTCTTGTAGCCCTTGTGATTCCATAAAAGGTGTAGGAATTAATTTCTCCTGAACCTCCTCTATTGGGGCCGACCTCATAACTCATTTTTTTGTGTAATGACACTTGATGTCACCTTCTTGAGCTTAAGATGGTGAGCACTCAAATACATTGAAGGAGATACTGGTTTTGAGATAGACTTCTCTTCCCTCAATGTTGCTTGGTAACGGTGCTTTGACGTGGTGCTCATCCAGTCTTGATACTTCTTTGCTGGAGAAGTTTTCTAAACCTCTTCTGGCTTATTTAAAGTTGACAATGACTTCCTTTGATTAGGACACTAGACGTGACTTTGCTCAAAAGCTTGTCTCAGTTTTGGTGTTGACATAAACTCCCACTGTTTTTCTTGGTACATAGGCATTTTGGGAACTTTTTTTCTGGTCCGGATATTCTTTACAAACTTCCAATACATGCGTGCCTTAAGATCTCCCCAACTGAGTACTGGATAAGAATAATATGTCCTTGCATATTATTGTTTCCACCAAAAGTAGGCCTTTCCAATAAGAATTCAAGGGCATATGATAGCTTCTCTTCCTTAGGGATGCTATTTGTTCACAGCCACTGCTTTATGTTGGCCTCCCATCTTAAATATACCTCAGGTTCCTTTCAAGAACCTGAAAATACTAGATGTACAGGTATCTTCCCACGTCCTGTTTTGTCTTGCTTCTTTGTGGCAGCCTATTTTGATGGAGTTTTCATAGTGCTGGTGGGTTTAAGTTGGACTGGTACTTTGTATGGAGTAACTCTATAGCTGGCTGGCTTCAGTGCTTTCTTTAGAGGGTTGTAATCCTGGTAAGGGTATATATCACGTTCACCCTCCTCTCCCATACTGATCTCAGAATCAGTGTAATTGCTCCATGATTTATTTTCTTGGAAAAGTTATTCCTTGCACATTCTTGTGTTGCTTTGAGAGTAGTCTGGTGGTTCAGGTTCAGGACTTTCTTCTCCAGGCTCATCTGCATTCTCTAAGCTAGAGTATTCATCAGTAGACCACAATATTTCACAGCCATCCTCATTACTGGACCATACTTGGTCGGTTTCATCGATATTGGAATCTTGGCTGAATCATAAGAGTCTTCTTATTTTGAGTAATCTTCCATGGTTTATTCTCTGTCTTTTCTCAGATCTTGCCTTGAAAAAACAGAAAAAGAAAAGAAAGAATCAATTCGTGCTTTAACAAAATAGAAGAAAAGAAGAACAAAGAGAAAAAAAATGGAAACTTGGTGTTTATTTTTTGAAAAAGTCTGAAAAGAAATGGAAAACTAACTCTCCTCTTTTTATAATTTGTATAAAATATTACATGAAATATGTAAATGAAAAACAAGGGAAAATAAATTTTATTTTAGTTTTCAAATTTATAGAAACAATTTTTTATGCAAATAAACCGAAAAAGAAACTAGATAATGGAATGAATGCACAAGAACTAAAAATATGGAAATAAGATCTGGGAATGAATGAAAGCAATTAGACTACTCCATTTGAATATTTTCGTGGATCAAATGCAATAAACTTCTTCTCTTTTCCTTTCCTTTTCTCAAATAGAAATGCAAAAACAGTTTAATGGCTTTTTTTATTTTAAATGAAGAAGAAAAACAGAAAAAAAATGCAAAAAACAATGAAAACTTAAGGTTGATAGAAAGTATTGATATAACCTGGGTAAAGAGCTTTTAAATCTCTGATACCAAATGAGACAGCCCCCGAAGCTAGGATTGTGAGATGGTCGATGAAATGGCAATGGTTGAGAAATTGGTACAAATGAATGTGGTTGATGGATGAACTAGTATCCCTTCACGTTCAAGATAACCTAAACCAAGGGAATAACAGTGTGTTTATGAATAATGAAAATAAGAACATAAACTAAAAGATAAAGAGATGGAATTGTTGATGGATAGTTGTTTGAAGATGGATGATGGAAGGATGATGTTGGATAGATAATGATTGACTCTCTCTCAATCCTTGGGTGTTGATTGACTCTCTCAATATTTGTCTCAAGGCTCCTGAGTCTCTCAATCAATGAACCATGATCTCTATAGCCTCCTAATGTATCTCACACTTAGAAACTGAAGAATAACTCAAAGAACACTCTTTGACTGAAAATACACATGTATGCTCTTTATTGATTGAAAAGTGAATCTAAAATGTAGAAATGAGTCTGCTTATATAGGACATGACCTTAGAAAAAGACGAAACGGTCATATGAAAAGAAAGGAAACAAAAATAAACAAATTGCTTCCTTGGTGCTGATCATGATTGAAATATAGCCGTTGGAGATATATCTTTGGGATTTTGTCTTGGCTTGAGTTCTCTGAATCTGGATAGTTTAAGGGGATAAGATAAATTCTTTGGGAACTTCCTGGGAGCTTTATAAGTGATGATCCCGTCCATAAACTGAAAGGAATATAGCTGTTGGAGTTTGAATGCTTGAGATCCAAATGACGTCAGTGTGGCCAAAAACAGATCCTCATGATCCTATGCTTGTGGTCCATGGTAATATGAAGGCAACATGTCCTCGATGGTTATATTGGTCCTCTGAATGCCTTGGTTTGTGTATAAATTCTTCTGGTCGGAGTTTCTGGATTGGTAAATGATTAAACCGAAAGATTGCCAAATCTTTCCATTATCTGCTCCGGTTTGGATGGATGATTTATTCAAGGATCGCCTGATACAGTGTGGTCTTGTTCTTCCTAAGATATTGTATAGGGCCTCTAGAATCTTCAAAATTCTCCTGGTTGCCAAGACTGAGTTTGATTTGATGGCAAACCCGGATCTCCGGTTTAGGCAAGTATAGAACTGGTTTGGCCGGTGATATAGCCTATTTATTACAATTTTTAGGCCATGTTATAGGCTATATTTAGGGTCTATTATGTGTGCTCTAGACTATGTTTTAGAGTCTTTACAGGTCCAGGTACGTTTTGGAGATACTTGGAGCTTTTGGAACTTTTAGAAGAGTCGAAGTACAAGACAGTCGTCGATCGAAGACATTAACTTGGCATCGACCGATGTTACAAGACGAAGGGCGATTGATGTTGCACACTTGCCATCGATCGACGGCTCAATCATAGACACAGACGGCTTCAATTCCAAGACAAGACACAAGATTACAAGATTACCCATGGACGAGTTTTAACCTAAATATATTATCTATGCCATTTTCTAAGGAAGGGAGAGAATGTTCTTGAGATATAATTTTTCTATTGGGAAAAGATTCCTAACTCCTTAGGGAGATTTGTATTGGAACCCTAGTATTTTATCTATGCATTATATTCAGACTATTATTCTTTCTTGGATTATGTCTGAATAGTTATCAACTAGATTTAGGGTTGAATGATATCAATCATAGATTAGCCTAAAAGTAGGATTGCTAGGTTGAGTTAATATCCATCAATTGAGTTTTGCTTAATGCTTGCATTCTAGAGTAGCTAAGTAGGATCTCGAAATTAAGACATGGACGACTATGAGAGTAGGTTATGTGCCAAAATAGACTCCATTGAACTAGGTTGTTAGGCGCATGCGAGATCTGGTCTAATTAGCTTGGTGAACTTATCAAATCTCGTTCACACTTCCTTCTGATTTCACCGTTGATCGACATCAGTCTTAGCCGTCGATCGATGCTCGTTCCTTTTGCTCGCATACGAGAGTTGGAGTTAAAAGGGTCAGAATACTTAATATTTGAGTCCTAGAATATTTACATTTCCGTGGCTCCTATTTCCTATAATCCATTAAGCTTGAAACCCTAGATCTAGCATATTTACATTTGCATTTAGTTAGTTTAATAGCATATTTCCATATTTGCATTAAAGCATTATTATCATATTTCCATATTGCATCTATACCTCTTCATAAGGAATATTTCCTTAATTGATTATTTACTACTAATATATATATCTACGTACCTTAGTCTTTATAAATAAGAAATCTATTGTGTGCCATTGCTCTTTGTGGATTCGATCCCTAAGTACTACACATGATCTCTCTTGGCAAGAGTATTATTTGTGTGTTAAGATTAGGGTTAATTTGATAGTTAATTGTTTCGGATATTCATACCCTGCTGGAATAATATACACACTGATGTCAAATTTAGCGCTGTTGCTGGGGAGCATTGATCGCCATTAGATTTAATTTCTAGGATTTTTTTCTAGGTTTTTTTTTACTTTCAAGTTACTAACTTTTTATTTTTCTTTGTTTTTCAGGTACATGCAAAGAAGTACAAGGAGCAATAAATGACAAGAACTACTATTCGGAGACCCATAAAGACTCGATCGTACGATCGTCAAAGGAAGATGACAAGCATCGACCGACAGCAGCTACATAGCGGCGACCGACACTTCTTTACGGTTAGAATCGACCGACATCAGAACTCGAGCATTGATCGACATTGATTACACCACATCGATCAACAGCAACTTACCCGCATCGATCAACAGCAACTTACCCGCATCGATCGACAGACGCAGACGAGTTCAGATGGATGCGACTTTGGTATTGGTTCGGGATGAGAGTGGAGACTTGCATGACCTCGAAGGTCATCTGCATAATGCAGAAGGTCAAAAAATAGATGATTAGGGGACTGTAATCCCTGATACAGAAGCAGACGATGCAGTAGCTCAACCTGAAGCTAATGCCCAAGCTGTTCAGAGAACACTAGCTGACTACAACTGTCCAGACCAATTCTACGTCAACAGATCCGCCATTCATCCTCCAGGTTTTCAGAGGAACAATTTTGAGATCAAGCCCACTTTCTTCAGACTTGTAGAGCAGACGCCTTAAGATGGGTTGCGACATGAGAACCCTATGGATCATCTAGAGAGATTTGAGGATCTAGTGACTGCTATTAAAGCCAATGGAGAAGCTTCATATTGGCTTTAGTAATGAGAACCATGATCTCTCACATCCTGGACTGAAATCAAGACCGCTTTCTTGCGTAACTTCTTTGATGACACGAGAGCAGAAGAGCTGAGGAGCAAGATTGCTACTTTTTCACAAGATCCTTCAGAGTCTTTCAGAAACTCCTGCATCAGATTCAAGTCATACCATAGAGATTTTCCACATCACGGGTTCAAAGAAGTGCAGCTTCTTAGCACTTTATTCAGAGGTATTGGATTAAAATATCAGATGGCTTTGGACACAACTAGTGAGGGAATTTCAGCAATAGGAGTCCTAAAGAAGCAATGAGATTGATTGAGAATCTGGCATCCAACTGAACTACCAAGAACAAAGATTTTTAGACGAAGAAATCAACTCCAGATTTGAGCAAGAAGCATATTGAAGAGGTCAAGGAAAAATGGATAGTGTTCAGAAATTTCTCAAGAAGCAGGTTAGTTTTACAGAAGTAGAAGCAATTGAGTTTGGAGATGATGAGAATGAAGAAGAGGATGTGAACTACATTGGTGGAAATGGTTTCCAAAGACAAGGGAATCCAGGTTTCAACAGGAAATCCTATGGGAATGGTCAAAGGAATAACTTTAATCAGGCTTCACAACGGAAGTCCTTCAACAACAACATGACTTATGGATCTTCCTACTACCAAAATCCTCCTCCATCGGCTCATGAAAACAAGATCGAAACAATGGTTGAGAGAGTTTTAGAGGGACAGCAGAAGATGACTGTGGATTTCAATGGAAAGATAGATGGTATGTACCTCAACCTCAATACCAAGTTCGAAAACCTCAAAAACACATGTGAAGAAGTTGGAGAATCGAGTGATGCAAACAAGTGAAAGCATTAGGAGGCATGAGAGCCTTATTAAGGAGAAAATGGAGGCTGGACAGAAGCACCACGTCAATGCATTGGTTGATGATTTTTGGCAGGTAGATAAGAGAGAAAAGCTCCAAGAAGGAAATTTTTGTGTGGAAAGTTCTATGTCGTTCGGCAGTTCCCATTGGTGTCGATCGACACCAATCGATGAACTTCGATCGACAACGATTCCTGCGGTATCAGTTGCTTCGTTTGAATCGATTAACGTCGATCAACACAGAGACGATAACACCGATCGACTGAGAGATGGCGGTATCGATCGAAAATGCGACCTAAGCATCAAAAACCAGTTCGACTGTTGAGCATCAAAAACCAGTTCGACTGCTGAGCATCAATACGAGTTTGATTGTGTGTCCAACCGTGACGGTTTCAGAACATAATACAAACACGTCTGAAGATATGGATTTTAATAGAGAAGTTGAGGGACACCCCAAGAGGAAGCAAAAGATCCCCAAACATCAACGCATATATGCCAATGAAAAAGAGATGGATAGCTTTACTAAAAGAGTTTTCAAAATTCCTTTTGATATTCCTTTTGACGAAGCTTAATATACTCACAGATTGTGGGTATTTTTCAAGGAAACAAAGGAGACAAATGATAATATAGAGATCATGTTCAATCATCTCAGAGAGAAGATGAAGCAGCATGGGACTTGTCTGAGGAAGAAAAGTGATAGTGGGAAGTTCATGGTTCCATGCTTCATCAAGGGAAACAAATATCCCAATGCCCTCTGTGATACTGGATCATCAGTGAGCATTATGCCAAGGATTATGCCAAAGGAGCTGAACCTGAAAGTGGAACCCTCAAATGATTCTTTCTCATTTGTAGACTGCTCAAAAGTGAACTCATGAGGGATGGTAAAAGATGTTCTAGTGAAGATTAACAACACCCTAGTCCCAGTAGACTTCCATGTGATGGACATCATGATAGATTGGAACTCTTCACTACTACTTGGGAGAGCATTCATGGCCGCTGTGGGAACTATATGCGATATGAAGTTAAACCGGTTATATCTATCTTTAATTGATCATAATATTTTTTTATGAACCTGTTAAGAATAAGAACAAAGCTACTCTGGTTGAATTGTATAATGACGCAGAGCTCGTGACCACATGCTTCTACAATTATGAGTTCAATTAGGAGTCGGAAGATGGGGCATCGATCTATACCCATCCTAGACAATCGATCGACGCGTTTGCAGTTTAGGAATCGGTCGACACCCACCCTTTGTTATCGATCGATAATCCTACTTCAGAACCAATCAACACCTACCATGCAGATTTTGCATACAACCCAGCCTACCTCGAGTACGACAAAGATTACAGAGAAGAATAGATAATCGAATATCATGGTATTGCTATGGAAGAAGCTGGTGTTTTTCATGTTTCCCATCGAATCTGGAAATCGACATCGATCAATGGTAAACATACACCATTGATCGATACTGATATTAAAGCAGAGTCCAAACTAGATTCTGAATCATAATGTGAGAAGGAGTATGGTTGTCTACAACCAGTACTAATATTAAAGCAGAGTCCAAACTAAATTCTGCAGAAGAATGTGAGAAGGAATATGGTTGTCTACAACCATATGAATTTGGTATTCTGAGAGATTCAGAGGGCCACACAAGAGCTATGGATGGAAGACTTTTACAAGTCACTGAGGAAGACAGAAGAGATACTTGCCATGGATAATGGACCCAAAAACCTTCTCGGCCAACAGTTTGATAATCGAGCATTGATAGACGATCACCATACACTATCGATTGACACACATCAGTACACACATCACCATACACTTTAGAAATAAGAAATCTATTGTGTGCCATTGCTCTCTGTGGATTCGATCCCTAAGTACTACACATGATCTCTCTTGGCAAGAGTATTATTTGTGTGTTAAGATTAGGGTTAATTTTCTAGTTAATTACTTAGAATATTCATACCCTGCTAGAACAATAAACACACCTATGTCAGCCGGTTTTGGAGATTGGGCCATAACTTCAGATTTCCGTGGAAATTTCTCCTCCTTCTGGGCTTGTTGGAAATATAAGAGATACATATTGTATTCCATGATTTGGTTTGGGTCATAACGCTTCTTCATTGGGTTTGAAATTTCTTCTAAACTATGGTACTCGCAGATGGACGGGCTGGAGAACCTCCGGTTTGTAAAATCCATATCTTCTTGGTCTGGGAAGATTTTAGGATTGCTCCAATTTGGTTGGAATACATATGGAGTTTAGAAACTAGGAAAATTGGTTCCGTAGCAAAATTCCTCCTGGTTGAAGATAGTTGGAGTTTTGACTGAATACATGTCCTGGTTGGCGTTTTGGTTAGCTGATTGGTGCAACTGGTTGGCCTCTTGTTCAGCTACTGATTTGATGGCCGCATCAGGTGATTCTCAGCTAGTGGTGTATGGTGGCAATTATGGTGTTTGCATCTCACTTTCTCTGTAGTCAAACAATCCGAAGGAAAATAAGAGACACAAAGGAGTGGAGGAAGAGAGGGAGATGGAGAGAGCGTGAAGAGTGAATGAGGAAAGAGAGATCATGGAAGAACAAGGACATATGGATGAGCTCTTTTTATAAAACAATGATGTATGTGGTGTAGTGACTGATCTTTCTGGTATTTCCTCTTGTGTTGTATCCCCTAATGTGATTGCACTGTTGTTGTTTTCTAAAAGAGCTTCTTTGCTAGCTGAATAGTTTTTCCCCACAATTGACTAATTTAGTGGAAAATTAGTTCCAGCCATAGGAACTTCAATGATCTTTTTGTATTTGTTATCCATTATAATGCCTTTATGTTCATCAAACAACACTTTAGATCCACCACTTATCAATTGCCCAGCACTCAGTAGATTTCAACGGCTAAAATCTCTTGAGAAAATATGCATTAAACAAATATGAGCCGGAAATGCCGAAATAACTACACCAAATAGAACAAGCCTATTTAAAAAAGGATATGAGAAAAAAACTTCATATATTTCATCCCGGAAAAGAAATGAAAGACTTTCGATCCAAATATGAATGATCGGAAAAGCATTCTTGCGGAAGGTTTTTGCGATCTTTTAACAAAATTTACGAAACAACTTTTTGTAAAACAAAAGATCAGAAAGTTTCCACGGAAAAACCTTTTAGGAAAATATAGGAAATAACCTTAAATAAAAAAGATTTTCGGAAATATTTTCGGAAAAAAAATTATGTAAATAAAACAAAGTTGTTCCGAAAATCTATAAGTGATTGACGAAGAGAATGAGAACAAAAGAAACGGACCACCACACCTCTAGGTCACTCCCATCGCCACACACAAGACTCTGATCGCCTCACAGAAAAGCTCTCATCCCCTCACATACTCTCTCATCGCCTCACAGAGAGGCTCATCGCAACATAAAGTCTCTCTTCGCCTCACAGAGTGTCTCATCGCCTCACATAGTCTCTTATAGCCTCACAAACACTCATTACATCACATGGCCTCTCATCACCACACAAGCTCTCTCATCGCCTCAAAACACTCTCTCATCACCCTAGAGCTCTCTCATCTCCCCCAGAGCACTCTCTCATCCCCCCAAAGCATTCCTGATCGCCACACAGCCCCTATCTCTTCTCCTGATCGCCCCAAAGCTCTTTAGCCGCCACACACAAGCTTTCATCGCCACACATGAGCTCTCTTCGCCGCAGAGCATGTCTCATTTCCTCTGAGTCTCAGTGAGGCTCTCACTGTGTTCTACTTTGAATCTCGACAGAAATTTCGTTCGTTTCATCTCAATTGGAGTTTCTGTTGAAATTTTACTATAAAACAATAAAGACTTGTTTTCTTCTAAAATTTTGAATCAATCACCAAAGATGATGATGGTTAACTTAACACCACTTTATTTTTGATTAAATGATTGATTTCCATCATTCCATAGGATCGACGACTTCTCCCAAAGTAATCATGAAAACATTTAATTCATAAAATGCCCCGAAAAGGTCTAAAACGATAAAAATCCACTTATGATTTGAACGACAATAGGCCTGAGTACAATAACGGTTTACTCGATTTGGAGAAAGAAAAATGGAAGAAGAGGATAAATGTGAAGTTTTGCCAAGATAAACATGAATTTTGAGAAGATAAGGAAAGATCTCCGCAAAAGGATAAATTGAATCTCGAAAAATTAAGGAAAGAGGGCCGACTCTGAAGGCGTATATAAGAACATTCACGGAAGAGAAGAAGGAGGACGATTTTAGACTCTTAAGATTCTCTGCACTTAGAAACCTTAGGCATTATTTTCGACATGCTTAGTTTTTTTATGTTTTGCACTCGATTACTAAGCGAAATCTCAAAAGCAGTTTGATCTCTTGTTCAAACCTTGTAAACTGAACTACGTTCAGCTTGATCGTCGAAAGGGATACACAGGCAGCCTTTGATAAAATCCTGTCCAAAAGCAATCAAAATCATTTTTTCCATCTTTTTATATCTTTTGCTAAACGATTTGCGGCTTACATAGGTATTCTCGACATATGTGGTTTTGCCAGCAAACTTAGTTAGGTTTTACTTCCTATGTTATTTGATTTCCATTGTAATCTCATTTCCAGACGAACTTCCAATATGTTTTGTGTCTGGAACACTCATACGCAAATTTGAAATAAAGATCTACGTCTTTCTAAATCCGTTTTGTTGTGTTTCTGTATTTTTTCGCATTTTATTCCGTTAACAAATATGACAGTGTGAATTTTGTTTCCAACAACAAGCTCGTTGGTTCCTTTTATTTTCTCACTGCCTAGAGATATGTCAAACCTCTCCAGTTGAAACATTCTATTTTTGATTTTGGTTGTGTGTTTTGATCATCACTTGATTTCTTTTCTTTTCTTTGTAGTAACAAAAGCTTCAAATGGTTATCCTTTTTACAATAGCTTCACCATATTGTCTTTCTTCCTTGATCATCAGAATCTTCAATATTTTTGTTGGTTCCTTGACTAATGTGAATTGATATCTTGAATCTTGCATAAAATGCTCCCTCTAGACTTAGTTATTCTCTCTCTTTTCAAGTCTGTTTTCTTGCATTTGTAGTGCATTTAATAACTATTGTAAGTTAGTGATTTATGAGACTCTGCAAACTAAAAGCCTTCGAGCATTATACAAAAAAACTCATCGTATGACTGAAACATGAAGTGGAAAATCGTTCTCTACTAACTCGACCACCTAAACGCTGAAAACTCTGGCATACTTGGCCTATCAATCTCAATGAATGCTTTTTGGCCCTCGGCCAGTTACGCCTTCCTTAAAATCCTGAACCAGATCTCAGCATCCCCTTTAAGGAAAATTCTAAACTAACATGGACTTAATGCTAAAACGGAATTGGCTGGTCTAAACCTTGACCTACAACGTCCTCGACTATACGATTGGACACACCCTTCATGCCAAGCCTAAAAAACAACATGAGTAACCAAAGCTCCACGTATTACTCAATGGAAAAACGACAATCTGTGATTTTTCTAAAAATGCCGAGTGATGACTACACAAACAGTTATCGTATAACCAAAAAAACATAAATCATGCGACAAAGTTGTCATAACAAGACTCAGTACCAACAACCAAACGTCTAACGGAAAATATGAACTTCTCATCAATCGACCAAGTTATACATGCTCCACAACTTTAAGTCTGCAACATTTTACACTTCAAACGCGGCACATATGGAAACACTCGTAACAAAGCTCCTCGAGCTATACGAAACATCCTCCCAAACAATACACAAAATAAATCTCGGAAGGCCAACTCTTCACAAAGCAAATTGAAGGAAACTTTTTCTTCCCATGGAAAAATTTATGCGACCCCTTGGTCCTACTTCCTCGATCACAAATCAAACGATTAATTTTCAAACAAAAACAACAGTTTTGGCTGCGCAAATGATGCAGAAACATTTAGCATATTGGCGCCAACCTAAATTTCCATTTAGGAATATTTCCATTTAGGAGTTTTTCCTTTTTCTTATATGTTTTGGTTTTATTTAGTAATTCCTTTTGCTATTATGTTTTAGATTTTAATGACGGTCTAAAGAGTCATATATAAGGAACTCTCTTATTACTTTTGTTCGACACTTTTGATTTATAAAACAAAGCTTTTGCTTATTGCCTTGAACGACTTGATTCAATGCATCTAACAAGAAGTTGTTCTTATGAAGCTATTGAAAGAAACTCTTGATCGATCCAAGAACAGGTCTCTACGAACACTCAAAATTCTCGATCGACCGTTCACCAAAATCGTACGCTAAGCCAGGTTGGTATCAGAGCTTTGCTATGCTCCAAATCTAGCTAACCTTCTATGATGGTTCGAAAAACTCTTTCTCAACAACAAATTGATGACGATATCCCAGCCACTCAACAATGAATCAACGATCTTTAACAACAAATCGAAGACGTCACCATTGTGGTTGCTGCACTGTTAACTCAATGCTCAAACCCTAGAAACCGCCATCGCCACTAACTCCGACGACTCAGATAATGAATCGAATCCCTTTGGTCCACTCCGCCAAAACCGCAAATGTCCCAACAATTCCGACTCGGACTTGGACGAAGACAATAACCAGTTAGCATGGAAATCTAGTTTCAAAATCGACTTCCCTAAATTTCATGGCACTATCGTGGCCGAAGAATTTTGGATTGGTTCGTAACCATCGAAGAAATCCTCGAGTTCAAAAAAATTCCGCACGATTAATGTGTACCACTTATAGCTATTTGATTTCGTGATCGAGCAGCGGCTTGGTGGTTGCAAGTCAAGAAAACTCGATCTCGATTGGGTACAACAAAAATCGTCTCATGGGATAAGCTTAAAAGAGAGATGCGCAAAAAATTTTTGCCCTATAACTAAGATCAGTTTATATTTCAAAAATTCCAAAACCTACGCCAAGGATCTCGTACCGTGGATAAATATGCAACAGATTTTTTCATCGTGTAGAAGTATGTGATACAGAGGAACAACTAACCATGCGTTTCATCGGAGGACTACATCGAAAAATTCAATTTACCTTGAATCTGTTTCGACCTCAGTCGATATCTAAAGCTTATCAACAAGCGATGACAGTGAAGGATCAAAGCCGAAATGGGTTTCATGCATGGGATACAACCCGACCAACCAGACAGACCACGACCACTCCTCAAACACCATCGACCGATACACCTGCGGCCAAAACCGAGATAGAAATCGTGCCTTTTAATCCCTATCAGCAACCTCGTCCTGGAGGCTATAAGTGTTTTTCTTGTGGTGAAACTGGCCATCGCCAATCCGCATGTCCTTCTCGAAATAAACGAGGGTTACTTATAGACAAACTCCAGTAGGATGAAGAGCCCATCTATGACGATGAACCACACAACGAGGAAGAAGAACTCTATCCTGACTCAGGCCATCTCCTTGTGGTGCGCTGGTCATTCTTCACACCAAAGGCCAACAAACAATTTCCTCAACACAACAAACTCTTTCAGTCAAGGTGTGCGATTAATGGACGCGTTACTTTGTAATCAATTCCAGAAGCTGTGAAAAAGTTATAGCAGCTAAATCAGTTACCAAACTCAAGCTACAAGAAGAACCTCACGACTCACCTTACAAGCTTTCATGGTTACAACAAAACCATGATCTCGTTGTCACACGACGGGCGTTGGTTTCTTTCTCCGTCGGCCCTTCATATAAAGATCAAGTCTATTGCGACATTGCCCCCATGAAAGCGTGCCACTTACTCCTCGGCCGACCTTGGTTATTTGATCGCCGCATCATCCATGACAGCTACCTCAACACTTACAGCTTCACTCTCACCAACCGCAAGTACATCCACAAAGCCATCGTCCCCGGATATCATCAAAGACACCCCCAGCACTAACACCAACCCTGTGTTGTACCTTAATCATGCACCATTCATCTCATCTATGCATGAAGCCGGTATGTTCCTCGCCGTCATCTCCAAACCAAAGGCCCTACAACAGCCAACGGAAATCCCAGCTCCTTTTGCGGCCATCATCTCCAAGTTCTCAGATGTCTCTCCCGACGATATTCCGGATGGAATACCTCCTCTACTTGACACACAACACCATATTGACTTACTGCCAGACACCACCCTTCCAAACTGTTCCCATTACCGCATGAGTCCAAGTGAACACGGAGAATTACGCCGCCAAGTTGAATAACTCGTCTCCAAGGGTTTCCTCCGCGAGAGCCTATCTCCGTGCTTGGTTCCAGACCTTCTCATTCCAAAGAAAGATGGTTCATGGTGAATGTGTGTGGATAGTCGAGCTATAAAAAATCACATTTCGTTATCATTTCCTGATTCCCCGTCTTGACGATTTGTTAGATAAAATTTGTACTGCCTCTATCTTCACAAAACTTGATCTACAAAGTGGGTAGCATCAGATTCGAATCAGTCTAGGAAATGAATGGAAAACGGCTTTAAAAACACGGGAAGGCCTATTGAATGGATGGCTATGCCTTTTGGTTTTTTCTAGCGCTCGCACGTTATGAACCAGGCTTTGCATCCGTTCATCGTCAAGTTTGTTGTGGTTTGTTTCGATGACATCTTGAACTTTAGTTTGTCTCTTACCGACCACATAAGCCATCTCGAAGACGTGTTATCTGTTCTCCGCCGTGACAAGTTCTTCGCAACACTCAATAAATGTGAGTTCGGTTCGTGCACCGTCCACTTTCTCGGCTATATAGTCTCTTTGTAGGGTCTTGCGGTCGATCCAAGAAACATTTCAGCTATTCAGTCATGGCCTACTCCCACAATCAGCAAAGTACGCAGCTTCCATGTTTTGGCCTCATTCTATCAACGGTTTGTATCACAATTCATCAGTCTAATGGCACCTATCACTGATTGCATTCGTAATGTCCACTTTGTTTCGACGTCTAAAGCAGATTGAGCATTTCAGTTATTAAGACTAAGCTTTTTTCTGCTCCGGTCCTTGCTCTTCAAGACATTACACTGGTCTTTGGGTTACATTGTGATGCCTCAAAGACAGGGATTGGTGCGGTATTAAGCCAAAAAGGTCGAACAATAGCCTTTTCTAGTGAAAAACTGGCAGGAGCACGCTCACGATATAGCACATACAACACTGAATTCTACGCAATCGTCCAGGCCATTAAGCATTGGAGCCATTATTTATTTCATAAGGAGTTTGTACTTTACACCAATTATGATGCGCTTAAGCATCTAAGTAGCCAAGGGAAGGTCTCGTCTCGCCATTCTTCTTAGATTTCTTACCTCTAGTACTTCACCTTTGTCATCAAGCATACATCCGGTGCATCTAATAAGGTTGTTAATGCCTTTATCCGTCGTCACTCTCTTTTAATAACCTTCCATTCTTCCGTGCCTGGTTTTAGTAACTTGGCCGAACTCTGTCAAGACGACGCATTCTTTGGCAAGATTAACTAAACTGTTCTTTGATATGTGTGTTATTTACTGTTCTAGCAGGGTATAAATATCCTAAACAATTAACTATCAAATTAACCCTTAATCCTAACACCCAAAATACTACTCTTGCCAAGAGAGATCAGGTGAAATACTTAGGGATCAAAGCCACAGAGAACAATGACACATAATAGATTTCTTATTCCTAAAGTTAAGCTAGGTGATTATATTTATATTGGTAACAGGTAATCAGTCTAAGGAAATGTTCCTTATTAGAGAGTGTAGATGCAATATGGAAATATGCTAATAATGTAAATATGAAAATATGGTAATAATGTAAATATGGAAATATGCTAATAAACTAACAAGCTGTAAATGTCAAATATGCTAGATCTAGGGTCTCAGGCAAGTGGATTATAGAAGATAGAATTAAAGGGTATTAATCATAGAAATCGATATCTAATGTAAAAGACGACCAGCTCTCGCTGCGAGTCTAATCTATTGACTAAGTCCAATGTCTCAGCTCTTGCTTGTTGATACGGAATGTCCGTCGATCGATGACAATGATCCTGCATTGATCGATGGTTTCTTGAGTCAAGCTTTATGACATAATTTGATAAGTTCACAAGATTAACTAAATCAACTCTCGTTTTTTCTAGCAACCTATCTCAACAAAATAAATTTCGGTAGTAGACCATCTCTCGCTTGCTCCTAACTATCCTATTATCAGGGTTCTAGTTAGCTTAGCACACTTAGAACACTTAGTACCCCTAACTACTAGTACAAACATGCACACAAGCCACTCCAAAACTAGCACACTTAGAACACTTGGGTACTAGTCAAAAAGAACACACCAAGCACTCACACAAAAACTATACACTTAGCATGGCGCAATAAATAAATTATAAATATAACTTAATGTCTAGGTCAAAACTCGTCAAAGGGTAATCTTTGTAATCTTGTGTCATGTCCTTAACTTGGCTTGAAAGTTGGCTGTCTGCAAACTGGACATCAATCGATGGCAGATGTGCAAGCGATCACTATGCGATGCTAGGTACATATCACATCTGTCGACGGCTACGTTGTCTCGTCGATCGATGGTAATCTCGTACTTCAATTCTCTTCAATGAACAGCTGCGGATTAATCCTCTGCAAATGCTCCAAAGCTCGAAGTATCTCCATATATCTACAAAACGTCACTCGGACCTGTGAAGAGCCTCAAATTTCACTAGCTAGACACACATAACACAGACCCTAAATAGAGTCATAACATCGTCTCACTAAAACTGATAATAAATATGCTTAATATCACTTACCCCT